>JAEAOA010000587.1:0-115000 GCA_016746295.1 Potamilus streckersoni
ATGTATAATATATGTATATATGTATATATATGTATATATATATATATATATATATATATATATATATATATATATATATATATCTGCCATGGTTCGTGCCCTTAACATGAATTGTAACGATTATATTTTAATATTGCGTGAAACTATTAAACTCGCCATAGAAAGCATTTAACTATATCTGCTTAATTTATTCATAGTTAAGAACTGTTTATAAAATCTTCCAATTATTTGCCAGCTACTGTGTCACGATTTGTCTCTTTACGGAAGTACGTCATGGTTAGTGTCCCTGAAATAAATGCCACGTGACGTAAGATGGGATTATGAAAATTAGACTTATGGGTATAATTCAATTCTTTGTTATGCAGTGTCGGATTAGACAATAGACAGAGTAAACCTATGGGCGCCACGCCTTTTTGAGCAGCCGCCCCCCTCCCCCGACCACGGATCAAAATGATATTGAATTGATTTGATCTTGACGTATTAGGAGATAATTTGCGTGGGGGGGGGGCTTGATTTTGACTGCCTAGGAGCCTCCATAGGGTTTGATCCGGCACTGTTGTTATGTTCTGTATTATTAATATTTGCATCTGTAATGTATTTTAGTTATTTTACACATACATGAACTGCAGTTAAACAATGGTGACAAAAATATCAAAGAGAGACTTAGATTCCTTTTTTTTTTAAAACTTTCGATATAATTACCATATTTAAATACGTTGTGAATTTTTACAAGATTTGTTTGAATGTTCTTGAATAACAAAGAGTTTTACTCTTATATTTTATATTTCACAGAAAACTATAATTCTGTATAGTTGTCCATTTGATTCCTATTTCTTCATATGATATAAGATGTGCATGTAATAATAATCAAGTTATTTCATTCCCTTTGACATCATAAAAATTTATGTCGTGGGTTTCCGGCTAATAAAATGGTCCAGTAAACCAACAGCCCCTGACACTGAACAGCTAACGTGCGCTTCAGGACCACAAACTTGAGGCAAAAATGGTATTAGTTAAAATTTAAGATTTCTGTTATGCTTTATTTTATTTGACTTGTCCTACGTATTTATATTTATGTCGTCAGATATTTCTTAATAAGTACTTACTGTCGTTGTCAACGACAGGTATTGAATCAATTAATGACTGCACGATCTCAAGCTAGAGCAAAAATGAGATCACTTTTTTTCTGACATTACTGGTAGCTACCAGTAATGTCAGAAAAATAACGTTGAGATCTACTTGTTGATCTAGATCTCAAACAAGCGCGTGAGGTCGCGAATACTATGGCGCACGAGCCAAGGATGAGCACGAAGTTAAAAGTGGTTTTGCGTGGTTTGGAGTGTGGATCTGCCCAGTTGTCTTAGCTGACAACTGTCATATTTCCATTGCTCGTATGGTAGCTATCATCTTCCATCGTAGTCGAAGTCGATAATCTCTGTACTATTTTCTCAATATTTACCGTACCTGTGTGAAGCTGCAAACCAGTCACTAAATTTCAGGGGGAAATTTAGAAAACGATCCTTGAACTGTTTGTTATTGACGTCACCGACCTACCAATTCCAAGATAGAGAAAACATTTGCTTGAACAAGTAAACACGGGATATATTTCATCAACTGGGTTAAAAACTGTATTTTCACGAGTGGTGAAGGGCAGATAAATGACGAGGCCACAAATGAAAATACTTGAGTTTTTCACCCACTAGATGAAATATAGCTTTTATTCTCTCAAAGCAAGCCATGTTTATATATATATATATATATATATATATATATATATATATATATATATATATATATATATATATATATATATATATATATATATATATATATATTATGCTCAAATGTATTGGCTAGGAAAGTATAACAGATGGATGAAGATTTTTTTTTTTTGCTATATCCAACCCAATAATGCCAGCGGTTTACCGTTTATGCTCTGTTGTTTTGTGTATATTCGCGCAAATGTCAATAGTAACAAAGCTCTTGCTAATTCAAGGCAAAAAACAACAACAACAACAACAACAACAACAACAATAAATTAAGAAAAGGTATATGCACAACGTTAAGTTAGAATTTCCATACGAGGCAGCAAGACAAGCCATACAATACGCAAGCGTCTAAAAAAAATAACTTAAATTTCTTGATTACAATGTTATCGATGCGGTATTGAAAATATTTATCGTATTTTACTCCATCGAATTATCACATTTATTTCACTGAGAAAATGCACACCAAGGGTAATATATAACTATTTTATTAGTTACCGAACCTTGATAATGGTTTGCCTTTTTAGACCGTGTAGCAGTAAATCCAGTTATTGAGATATTAAGTACGTATATTAATTATCTATATAACTGTTTCTCTGATTGGTTGGATGGAAAAAGAAAAGTTTTCATTTGTGACGTCGTTATGTTAACCCATACATCGTACACCAATTTTTCTGATTGGTTGGATGGAAAAAAAAAGTTTTCATTTGTGACGTTATGTTAACCCATATGTTATACACCGATTTTTAAATAGATAAGGAAAAGCCAACCAACAGACAATAATGCACCGATGGTCGAAATTGTTGTATCAAAATTCATTAAAATAAGAGAAAAAAATCAGCAATAAACGAAACTTTTGATAGCTATATGTTTTTTTTTTCTTTTATAAATATATGTTTATTGTTTAATAAGCCCGTGTTCTAGACCAATAGATCTTTTGGAATAAATTTATAAGCAATTCCTTACTTTAAAAAAAAATAAGATATTGATGTAAAACAAATTGGTTGCGACTTCTGTACCTTATTAAATAAAAAACACAAAAAAGAATTCGTGCACAATTTTAATAATAATAAAAGCAGTCAACTGAAAGAAATTATAAAGTTAACGGACCAAGACATTTTTATATCACAATCAATTTCCGACCTACGTTGGCTTTCTATGGCGGACAATCGATGTGATGTCAGTAATTGCGTTACACACGTTTTGTATTGGATATATGATGTGCGACCATTGTGCGGGCTCGGGGATGTAAAATAGTCTGATGTGCTCATCTGCATGTCGTAGGGGAAGACTGACTGACTCGCGTTGGCTTCAAGGTCAGCGTGTTGCACTCGCGACTGAAAAGGTAAGAGTTCGCCTCTTTTCGTTGGATCAGCCCGAATCAGCTACCATGGCGTAATACTGGGAAATGCACTCGACTCCAATTGCCTCTGCACTAAATAATCTTCTTGTACTGCTGTGCCGTAAAAATCAAACTAAATCAATTTGATGAATTCTCCAATGCTCATTAAACTATACTATTTTAATAGATGCTTCTTCCCATACGTTTTCATTTAATGATCCTTATTGTGGATAGATAATTAATAGTGACACAAGACAATGCAAACCAGCCTATAATTTTGTAGCTATGTGAAAATATAAATGTTTATTAAACTTAAGTAATCCAACATTTCAAAAGTGTAATATTTAACTTTTTCTTTATTAGTTTTAATTTGCTAATATCATTTTTATTTCTGACATGCTGATTGGTTCACACTAAACTGACAAGCTGGAGAATTGCACAACGTTTTCGTCTAATTTATCATTATGTCAGCTAAATTTCTTCTTTCCATTAACCATTTAATAAAATTTGGTCTTGTTTTGTGTCATCAGTTGACGTCTAACCGACATTACCTGTAGCGACATTACCTGTCTCAAACCCGTCTTCTATTTATAGCTTTAAATGTGGGCCTTAGTACAAGAACGGTACTGACAAAGAACAAAACCCATTACTCTTTAAATAACAAACATGTTTATTTCACCAGCACATACTAGACATGTTATGCCACTAGTTACCACGAATACTGTTCAAATGACTGGTTTGCATCACTTACACCAGAATTATCGTTTCGTTGGGCTAAACCAGTCGCAAAGTGTTTTGTCAAATGGTTTTAGTCAAATTTTGTTAGGCAACGAGAGTAAAGTGTAATTCCTAAGGTCCTGAAAGGGCAGGGCAGTGATCAGGTCTGGTATGTTAACAAAACAGTTATTCCCGGTTAGAAGAGTTCAGATAGATAGATAGATAGATAGATAGATAGATAGATAGATAGATAGATAGATAGATAGATAGATAGATAGATAGATAGATAGATATAGATAATAGATAGATAGATAGATAGATAGATAGATAGATAGATAGATATAGATAATAGATAGATAGATAGATAGATAGATAGATAGATAGATAGATAGATAGATAGATAGATAGATAATAGATAGATAGATAGATGGATGGATGGATGGACGGACGGACGGATGGATAGTCATTATATTAAACGATAAATGTAGTATGAGAAAGATTTCATGACATGAAAATCAATCCAAAAAGTTAGAGGTATTTTTTAATGTAGATATATGGTTAGTTTGTAAAATTGTAGAAATTGGATAAGTTTTCAAAATGTAGACATTGGATCATTTTGAAAAAATATAGACGTTGAACACGTTTTTGTGATGCTAAGAAATGTCAGGCTAAACCCATGAAAAAAGTTTATGTTGCTCGAAGTTAAATTTTAAACTGTCGTATATTTAGTGTTTATAGTTATCGTCATTTAAAAATATTTTGTTTTAAATTATAAGCTACGAAATACAACTCACAGATGAAATTTGTGAATCAATTTAATATAGTTAGAAAATATTATAAATTTATTTGGCGCGAGTTCTATTTGCTTGCGTCAAAGTGTTAATGTTATTAACAGATGCATTACTATATCGATATAAAGAAGTTCCTACATTTTACAATAGTTTTAGAATTTACATTTTGCAAAATTTTAGCTTGTACATTTTAAAATTAAAATTTCTTACGAAGTTGAAGAGATTTTCTTGTTGTGAGCACACTTCTTTCGGCGATTGGTATTGTTCGGGTGTGAAACTTAACAGCGCGGCCATATATATATGCGTGATTTCATAGCGTAACATCCTTAAAAATGAAATGTTACGATTGTAAGTTTATTTCTAAGAGTTTTTGTTCGTATTTTGTTTATTTCTACATTTAAATGCAAATGTTTGCGTGATTTTGGCCTTTATATCTCGATAGCAGACGCGATATCCAATTTTGTTGTCAATTAATCTCGGTTTGCTATCAATACTAATAAGTAACAGACAAACCCATCGTTTTCAAACAAGATTGTTATGCGAGTTAAAATCTTCTTAATATTTTTAATCACGAAGTTTTGTTTACTAAAAGTATATGTACCAATTGTATTACATGTTTACAACGTGTTACATGTATGCAACGTATTACATGTTTACAACGCATTACATGTTTACAACGTATTGCTTGTAAACAACGTTTACATGTATGCAACGTATTTGCAATTTTGAATTCGTTTTTCAGCATTTTTCTCATGACACTTCATTGACTGCAGAACCTGAGGTCTATAGTTTACACTGAGAGAGAGAGAGAGAGAGAGAGAGAGAGAGAGAGAGAGAGAGAGAGAGAGAGAGAGAGAGAGAGAAAGAAGAAGAAGAAGAAGAAGAAGAAGAAGAAGAAAAATAAAATGAAATAAGCCTAGATATGGACAAAAGGTGTTGAATAACATAGATAAGCTCAGATATATTTCCGAAAGTGATATCGACTCTGTGACGATAGTTTTTCACACTGATATAATTCGGCATCTAACTACACACGCATGGACACACACAGAAAATGAATAATATTCAAAAAAATTATTGGATGCACAGGAATATGGTTTTGTTTGTATCAAAATGGTACAGCGCAGCTTTAATGCTCTTATTGTTATAATTGACCAATTTTATTAATTTGATTTTATGAACTGATGCAATAATAATAATAATAATAATAATAATAATAATAATAATAATAATAATAATAATAATAAACTTTCCTTAACGAGGATAACATTTTAGGTCCTCACTTTTTTGTAATTTGATTATAAAGTTAAAAACAACAAACACACGCTCATGTATACATGAATAAGTGTGACTATAAAGAAAGGATCACGTTATATTTTACGAATTCTCCGTGGAAGCAGAGCTTTCTGTTGACCTGTTAGATCTGTGATTTAAATTCTTGATATCTAAATATTAAAATTTAAAATGTACACATGCCATTAACTTTAAATTATTCATTCAAAATGACTACTCTTTTATAAATATATATAAACACGTTCTGATATTTTTAATTTCCACTATACACCATTATAATTCATTATGATATTCACATAATCGCTAGAGACAAACATGCACACAGACACACACACATTAATGCACACTAATTATATCCACCTGTAATGCAGTTTATTGTTGCTTGCATTTGCATGTCTCTCCAACTATGTCATTTAATTTTCCATTCTGAACTGTTTTCTTTAATACCCTCATGTTTACAAGTGTATTTTCAGACACATATGACTGTCCACAAGTTCTAGCTTTTCTGGCTGGCTAAAGAAGACGACTGCTCACAATATGGTCGTGCACATTAAGAAGTTCCAGCTATGGACTGGTCAACAAAGACGACTAGTTCAAATTTAAGTCCACACCCAGAAGTAGTTCCAGCTGGATGGACTAACAAATTAATACGACTAGGCACAATTATATTGGTATAGTAATTTTCAAGACAATAAAATGAAAACTCAGAGCAGTGGGAGGTGTGAACTGAAAGGCACAGCCTATGTTTTATTTTCGGGAAATTCAGGTTACGATTACGTCTGTGAGTATGAACATCTTAACATATAATTAGAACAAAAGCTCCACCAATTATGTAATCAACGAAATTACGTTACTGGAAATTGCGAAATTAAAACAGCTGTCGTAAAATAAGTCTATATTACGCTGACGATGTTCCATGCCAATGCAAAATTAATGTAGGGGAAACATAGATGGAATACAATCAACGTTAATCAAAACTGCAAGCAACAAGAAGAAAAATTGCAAAGGCTTGTACACTTAACACTACGCAGTATTGCCCCCTCCTCTCCACCCCACCTAAGATATTGCCAAAATCAGCATTTCTTAAAAGAACAAAGATTTTGTAGGTGATTTACTTTAATGTCAATGCAAGTAGGGGTGGATATTAAAAGAAACTTAGAGATATTTTTTTTTTACCTTTTTTTTTTCCTTCTGCCAGTTAGCTAATTGTTGTCCTTTTAAATCCCTGTTATAATTTATAAATTTTTTTTCTGCCGGTTAACCAATTGTTGCCCTTTTAAATCCCCGTTATAATTTATTTATTTTGTTTCCTTGATATTAACAGAGTTGAAGCAAAATCTTTAATTTACGAAACCACTGACCTATATTTCAACATTATCTAGAGATTTAATTTTATTCGTCATTATCAAACATATTTAGTTCAACTGATCTATATTTCCTAAACAATATAACACACAGTTAATATCTATTTATTATATTCAGAAGCCATCTAAATAGAAGAAAAAGTTCAGCAACATCAATCCCCATCTGTCTTAACTATGTGAAGCACATTTGATATCATCTCTATGTGAAGTACAATTGATATCATCTCTATGTGAAGTACAATTGATAGCATCTCTATGTGAAGTACAATTGATAGCATCTCTATGTGAAGTACAATTGATAGCATCTCTATGTGAAGTACATTTGATATCATCTCTATGTGAAGTACAATTGATAGCATCTCTATGTGAAGTACAATTGATAGCATCTCTATGTGAAGTACAATTGATAGCATCTCTATGTGAAGTACAATTGATAGCATCTCTATGTGAAGTACAATTGATAGCATCTCTATGTGAAGTATTATTGATAGCATCTCTAGAAGAGTGCTCAGATAAAAGTAAAGAGTGGGATTTTCAGATAAGTTTCAAGATTTACATTAAAGTGACAGAAAAATTTAAATACTGTTTTCAGAAACATGCACAGGATATAAAATAGTAAAACAATTGTTTGTATTATCGGAAAATAAAAATGACAATAATATGTCGCATTTATTTTGTATAGAAAAATAGCGAATTTGAAGCAAACAAAATTTAAACAATTTTTCAAATATTTTTTTTATTTTATTTTAGATTTGATATGTTGGTTATGTTTTGTGGAAAACTCTGGAAAATATTGTAAATTTCGTAACATTAGTAGCGTCATAACCATGGTTTGACAGTCGTTTTATTTTTATTATTATTTAATATTGTTGACGATATAATTAAACTTTTTTGTTCTGATTTCACAGGTCGTTACAAATGAAATCAATAATTTTTGACTGTCAGCTACTAGCTTAATGTGTTCCTGTAGATGGCAGGACTAGAAAATGGCACCGTGCTCTTGGACATAATAGTCATTGATACCTGCGCATGTTAGCTTTGTGGATCGAACCTAAAACGGCGATTATGCAAAGCTTATTAGCTGTTAGTTAACAAAATGGAAGTACTAACGTATTTAATCTGCATAAAATGGAGTGCTTTATTGTTTTCAACGACTTTAGTTTACAAAAAGATAGACTTAACGATTTACGTATGTGTTAAATATATTAAGTGCAGTCAAAACCGTGGGGACAGATTCTATTTTAATGTAATTATGCGATATTCATTCAAGATCAACGGTATAATAGCGCATAATGACAGATGAAATGAAGACCACAACGCAAATTGCATCCGATTACAATATACAGTGAGGCAACATTCTTCAAACCTTTATTGGACGGTTTAAGGCTGAGATTGGAAAACCCAACCAATGTATGTGCCGGCGGCAAAGACAAAATATAAACAGACATTTCAAAAAGTCATGCATAATCGCATCAAGGGTTTGTTCGCTTCAAAATCCGCAATTATTTATTTTTTGCGAATCAAATGGCACTATATTCATGACGATCAAATGAAATTTATCAGTCATGGAAACACGTGATAAAAGGGACCATTTCGATACAAGGAAATGGAACATGTTTAGAAGTTTAGGTCTTTTCAAGGTATCTTAAATGATGAAAGTTTGAGACCAATATGTCAACAGGTCCTGTGCATGTTTTAAGTAATACAAGGATCGTCGTATGACAACTTTGTATTGTTTTTTTGTTTTTTTTTTAAACTCACAGCTATGGACCAACGGAAATACGACGCGAAAAGATATTTAATATTGTTTAAAAGTTGCAGCAGCATGGTGAAAAGGAATTAAAAAAACCCATAGGTATATAGGCAACAAGCAATTTGTCTAAAAGGAACATCTTGTAGACATGACTGAAAATCATTATATGACAAATTATATACAAAATCTTGTAAATGTAGTTTTTTTGTCGGGTGCCATTTTTCAGCACATGATAGACTATACATGGCGGACAATATAACTTGTAGAAGAAAAAGCCGGGAAGATATCAGTAAGAACCAATGACACACGAGATGGTACTGGCAAGCTTTCTCGCACCTACGTTACCCGAGCCGGATACTCGAACCTCTGCGGACAGAGGTGAGATGGCAGTGATCGGTACAGGCGATCGATTAAGACCACTCGGCCACCTGGGCTTCGTTTTTCTTTTTGAAGTAATGGAAGCCGTATTGAATGATGGATCAATACCCATAAAACGAATCTCATACCCCATGATGCCACAATGCTTCCAGCAAATTCATGTAAATGCAACAATATTCATAAAACGTAACAGCAGCCAATGATAATAACAACAGAGAAATCTGTTTGACTGTGACTCTTTTAATCACTCTTCATAGAGTAAAATCACAAAACACAGTTTCTTTTCAGTTGTGTTGCTTGATTGCAGATAGCATTGCCTTAGTTCTATATATTCTTGTACATGATGATGTGTCGTTTCACTTCAATTATTCAATAGCTAAGTTGCACATCTTGTGTCGTCATTTAAAAAAGGTAAGAATGGTGGTAATTTATTTCTTAAATTATATTTACAATAAAATGGAGACTGAAACTGAGATTTTGAAAGTAAATGCTTGTATCTATTCCCGCGTTTTCGAGCTAGTGACTCCCTGGGCTAACGCTCTTTGCAAAGTCAACAATGATGTGACTTTTCTGAAAGATATGATACAATTTATCGAAAGTGTTGGACTTTATATACTTTATAGAAAGTTTCTTGGCGCTAAATAATATATTTTTTCTACAAGTATATTCTATTTTCTCCCGTGATTTGTAATCGAGCATTCATTTAAACAAAATGACTGGATACATATTGATACCTTTTACTCGGTCAATACAAATAACTTATGAGGCAAAATATACAAAGTAGACACAATTAGTAAATAGTTCAAATTTTACAATTAACATTGTGACAATTTTCATTTTGATACACTAAATGAAATAATGCTCATTATGGTAAGATATTCCATTTTTGAAACAGAATGGCTTTCTTCTGTGTAAAAAAGGACAGGATATGCAAAATAAATATGAGCAAATAATTTGTGACCAATTCTCTCTATTGTAAGACAAGTTTTATATTCGTTCCAAGTTTGAAATTATGTTAACTACAGACAATACAATCAAATTGTATGATAATAATTTTAGGGAACATGAACGAACGCAAAGATTTTCCAAATTAGATGTGAAATATTTTTGAATTTGTTACCGTTTGAACGTAATGAAGGGAATCATAGATTGATTCCGTTAGATTAAAATTACTCTCATTAACAAAAATGCGTTTTACATTACGTCCAAAACATTATAGCCAGTCGGTTTATTGATTATTCATTTAAACAACGTATAATGAAACCAAATCACTGACGTGTAACTTGATACTGCTAATGGAATTTCATAGCTGATAATTCTTCAGAGACGAAAAGTCACAATGTCTTATAAAAAAAGCAACTTACCTAAAAAAATTGTCAGAAGAATGCTGAAAACTGTTAGAAATGTTTTTAAAATCCAAGAACGTTTCTCCATCACATACATATAAATACTCTTTAACTGTCTTCTCAATAGTTTCTGCTGTCTAAATTCCTCCGCAGAAGACAATATTGTTGCCCGGATGCTGGGCGCGAGAAGGTAAGAGTATTGATTGCGCAAAGCATTCTGGGACTATAGCTTTAACGCCTGTTGTTTGACAGGTTTTGCAGGTACATTTCCTTGTGATAGCTAAACGATTTATTGATAAAACGTGCAGTGTTTTATGGGGACATTATGGGAAAAATATCAACTCCATTGTTGTCTTTTGGCATCTCCATGAACCGTTAAGCAAACAAAGGAGCATTATTAAATCTATTAAAAACTCGTATTATTGTATTAAAAATAACCGCTTTTATTGAAAATAGGTCCCTAAAGTTATTAAAAGGTAATTAACATAGAAATAATATCCCATATTTATGAGTTGCTTTAAATGTTACGAATCAAGTTGTCGGAGAGTGTTGGTTACTATTTTACATTCAGTGCTGCATATAATGTCTGGAATAATATATATAATATAGCATATCAACCTTGTTCATAAGAATTCCAATCTTTGTCATTTCCCAAAAGCTATCTTGGAGTAAAAATTAAATTCTTTTTTGAAACTGCTTTAGTATAGCCGTTTAACCCCTGAATATACTATTTAGATTTTCTTTAAATAGCATAATTTACATGAAAAAGAATATATATGCAAACACACTTTAGAGTACGATCACCGTATTGTGGCTGTTTTCTAATATTGGCTGTTTCATATATATCTGACTAATATTGTGAAACTGTACTGCGTCAATGTCTAGGACAATTGTTTTTTAAAAAGAAAATTTCGAATTTAAAGTATTCGATTTTTTTTTCTTCTCAAAAATACACGTAGAGTTAACACTTTTATAATGAAACCATTTCACCAAGTGCCAACCCAAAGTTCTCTACCCGTTATAGCAAACATTAAATAAGGCCAATAAATTCAAGTCAAAGAACACGCAAATAATACAGGACTTGATATACCACGGTGACACATCTTGCTTAATAAATTCACTTGTTGTCAGGTCAAGTAGAAAAAGGCGTATTGATCTGACCCGTGTCCAGACTTTGGGACTCCTTTTTCACAATCAAGTAGTCAGGAAGGTACCAATTTGTCGCGGTTTAGGAATTGACTTCTAATAATCGGATAGAAAACGAAGCCAGAGGCAAAACATCGAAAGTTCTTAAATAGTGATGAATTAATTCCTTCAGAATTTTCCATTTACTTTGACCTACATGACAAGGTGGTTTTTTCTAACCCAACAGGACAGGGATAATTCCGTCGGTTCCATGACAATATGACAAAGTTTAACTTTGTATCAGTGTTTTAAGAATTTATTAAATAAGTAGCAAAGTTTACGTACAAAACAGAAGACTGAATTATGCATGTTGTCGTCGGTAATTGTTAATTTCGTCCATATTTCAATTGACATTCATCCATCTTGTTGACTGGAGAAATGACTGTTATAAATATTAATTTAATTATATTGCTTAATGCGTTAGGTGTGTACGTGTGTCTGGTGTCTGTGTGTGTGTGTCCGCTTGTGTATGATGTTTAAAAAAGTAATTGTAGGATAGAAAAACAATTACTTCGACTTGTACATTTATTTTACACTCACTGTATGCAATCGATCTAGTCATATATATATATATATATATATATATATATATATATATATATATATATATATATATATATATATATATATATATATATATATATGTGTGTGTGTGTGTGTGTGTGTGTGTGTGTGTGTGTGTGTGTGTGTGTGTGTGTGTGTTGGATTTTGTCAATGATTAAATATTATGTATATTGACCTTACGGTAACTATTTATTGGAAGCAAAGATATTAGGACTTGTGATATAGAGTTTAACCTATTTGGGATTTAATTGATAATACCGTAAGTTCTTCTTTACGTTTTACTTTGTATTCTAGGGAAATAAATTATTTGGTGAATAGGACAAAAAATTATTATTTTTACTCTTTATGTTATATAGTTAAAGATCATGGAATCAAAAAATTGTTTGGACGATATTTTGATCTGGTTCGATAAGATGACTTTAAAAGTAACAGTTGTATAATAAGAGTGTATTTAAAGAAAACACTCAATGACTTAATTTGACAATGCCCACAATGACTTTAAGAAAGCAGTTACATCGCGAGAGTGAATGATCAAATAACAAAGGATAATATAAAATAAACAGTAAACATGCAATGCATTGTGGGAAAAGGGACTGTGAATTATGTATTGTCTTTTTTTATTGGTTAGCGGCTGGAAGCATTCCAAACTTTTCTCTAAACAATACTTGGCTCAAAATATACAAACGTATGTATACAATATGGACACTTTTTCTGTCTTAATGATTTTCGTTGCCTGTTATGTTAAAAACTCGAATATCACTGATAGTTTATCTGTAGTGAGCGCACTGTATTTCCTAACATTCTTGTAAGATTATGTAGCCGAAGGAAATTCAATTTAAATGCTTTTGAACATAACTGAAAGTTGTCAGTAGTGCAATATTTGTTATATATACATGTACTGTATCTATTGAATCATTTACGCCTTGTGCAATTTTCGTAAATGACTGATTTTGAAAAACTAGCATGTTAAATTTGTGCAATATTGACATTTGTCCAGATCTGTTATTCCATTTCGCAAAGTTATTTTTTTTTCCTATTTGTGATCAAGTTCTCAAAACTTGAATCACGTGGAAATAACTCCACCTACGGTATACCATAATTGGCGACGAATTACACAGAAGTATTTTACACTGTGTTTGCATGTATAAAGTTTGTCAGGTTCAAGAAATATTACAACAGAATTTTGGAAAATACACATGTCTCTACTTGCTACAGCTTTAACATTCAGGAGTTGAATCAATAATTTTGGTTCCTCTTTAAATCAAATTTGACAGATGGTCATTTTGAAAACCTTGCGAATCCGATACTCTCATTTACTAACGTACTATAGGAAAGACTCTAGTAAATATTTTAGTATCACTTTAGTGAATACTCTAGTAAATATGCTAGTAATACTCTAGTACTACTCTAATGAATACTCTCTTAAATATTTTAATAATACTCTAGTAAATAATTTAGTAAATAAGCTAGAAATTAGTAAATAATTTTTGCCATACTTTAGTAAATGCCCTAGTAAATATTCTACTAATATCCTAGTAAATGCTTTAGTAATTCTATAATAAATACTCTAATAAATACTCAATCAATACTAAAGTAATACTCTAGTAAATCCCGTAGCATTACTCTAGTAAACACTCTAGTAAATATTCTAGTAACACTAAATATTCTAGTATCACTAGTACATATTCTAGTAACACTCTAGTAAATAGTCTACTAATGCTCTGGTAAAAATTCTAGTATAACATTAAGGTGGTATGCTTATCGTATATTAACTTCCCTTTAACATATTAAATACGTCAGAGACAAATGCAGTAAGCCCTGGGTTTAATACGAGTTTTAACGTGTACAGATTGTGGAGCAGACAATAAGGTTGTACACTCACTGCAAAAAGTATGTAAAATCTAACCTTGACCATATCTCCAATGTATACGGATCAACTCGCGACTCGTACCCCTGCAGGTGTTGGATCTGATACACAATTGTGGGGACTTAGACTTTGTCAGGAGCATTTAGCACAGGTGGTCAGCAACCTGTTTTGCATAGCTTGCCAGTTTTTTTCCGGGCTGATGACAAAATGAACGGGTTAATGCGACCAGTATGATTAAAATAGAGTCTTATGGCTGCCCTTCGCGTGCCACACAAAACCCTTTGACACGACACCTAGCTGCACGCGTGCCGTAGGTTGCAGATCCTTGATTTAGAACTTCCCCTTCGGAAACCTTCTTTATCGAGGCAAGAGAACCACCATAACTTATATCAATGACTCTTCAATATACCTCCAAACTATCATATAATCCATCTAATCCCCTTGGGACTCAAATATCAAATCTTACACATTTGGGTCGAAATGTCAGATCTTATATTCAATACAAATCGCTGAGATAAGTTAGATGCACATAAACTATGTATACCTCTTGAAGGGTCAACCTTGACCGGAGTGCTTATAGGACATATATGAACTATGCATACCTCTTGAAGGGTCAACCTTGACCGGAGTGCTTATAGGACATACATGAACTATGCATACCTCTTGAAGGGTCAACCTTGACCGGAGTGCTTATAGGACATACATGAACTATGCATACCTCCAGAAGGTTGAACCAGAGTGCATAACTTGCCAGTGACTACTGTGAGTACAGGATCGACTTTAACACAGAGGTAGAATGTTTTTATGTGAACTTAATTAAGAAGGCTTTGATTGTCCACCACAAAAGAAAATCTTGGAATATTGCAAGCAATCGGTTGATATAAGAAATGTTTGCCATATATGCTATGGCTTTCATACTTTACAATCTATACTAAATTTTTAAAAATGTTCTTCTATAGATTTTCAACAACTCTTAAATTTAACCCTTTAGTCTGAAGGACTATATGTCTAAGTTTATTTGGCAGTATAGTTTCCCTTAAGGTTGGTTTGCAAATGATTTGTTATTACACATTTAGAACTTAACCTTGTCGTTTGTCTTTTCTGCCATTTCTAAGCAATCTGACGCGGGTCAGTAGCCGAGTTGAGATTTTATTTTGCAATCATAAAGACTGGTGGAATATGATCCGATTATACGTTGTAATAATGCTTACGTCATTTGGCTATATTCGGCTAGAAGTCGAGTTCTCTGAGGCAGCCATCGTCATTATTCTTTTTTGATATCGTGATTATTGGAACCACATTTAAATCCCCAATTGACTCAACAACAATGAGTGAATATTTTTAATGCCTCCCTAAAACCGTAATATAGAACTAAACGTGGAATTGATCGCATAGACATTTCTTGTCACTTAGCATTAAAGACTTACACGATCTTTCCCGTGTCACTATGGCAATACAGACCTCCGGAGTGGGACTGTTTGCAGACTCAGACCAACAAATAGAACATTCATTGCGCATTGATCTGGTCCTGCTGCTTTTAGAAGCCATTGTTTGTCCAGGTAAAGCCGGTAAGAATATACGTCATTTGGTTTTTATTCCGTATCGATCACATCTTTATGATTCCTGTGCAATCAATTAAAATGGCTTCACTCTATGATTACTTTGATATACGGTTATTTTATTGAATACAAAATTCATAAAGCCTTGTCTTTCTTCAAAAATTGATAACTGATGTTTGTCCAAGTTAATAGAAAATTAAATATCAATATTTAACATTATTTACTATTAACATTCGATTCTATAAAGCCATTGTTAGCACAAGTTTTTTTTTCTCACATCGTAATATAAACAAATATGAGAAAGTCTTTGATGTGTGGTTGGTTTTACTTTCGTTGGAATCAAGGAAGAGATGTAGTATAGTTAAAAAATATAGATTCCTACGCGGATGCCTGAGATCCAAGTGGGGTTGATGTCACTTACGTTCCTCTTTTCCTCTTGTTACTGCATTTAGCAATGAATTTGACATTATTTCCAAAGGGTTCTAGTCTCATATAATTCGAAGTTAACTATCTAGCAGTCAAGTCCTTTAAGCCACGTTCAAATATAGTATAACCTCTGATTATGAACTGCAGACTACCTTTTGAGTAGGAAAAATATCTATTAAAAATAAAATCAGTAACACGTTTTTAAAAAAGCTCAGTTAGAACCAACTGATCTAGCGTATAGGTCGAGTGAAACTGCAAACTACACGGACACAGATCTGCCGTCCCATAATACACCGGGCAAACCTATGTTTGAAAGTTTTATTCTGAGTAACATAGGAACATTATGCAATGACATTGTGTTGTTTGCAGATGGACTCGACTTATAGGCAAGTCAGCCATTTCATAAATTGGAATGCTCTAATTTGCACTATCTATACACAAGTTTCGAAGCATACCAAACTTTGGGTACTTTTTAAATATACTTTTTTGTTACAAAAGTTAGTTAAATAAAACCGGATAAATCGATATCTCATCACCTCATAAATATATCAGTTTCACTGATATTTAGCTTATCTGGTTAGAGTTATGTCAGTCTTACTTATATTTAATTCATCCATATTACGTCAGTCTTAATGCTATTTAACTTGTCTGGAGTATTGTTATGATAATCTCAATAATATTTAACTTGTCTGGAGTAGTGTTATGTCGATCTCATTAATATTTAACTTGTCTGGAGTAGTATTTTGTCGATCTCATTAATATTTAACTTGTCTGGAGTAGTATTATGTCGATCTCATTAATAGTTAACTTGTCTGATATTGTGATGAGATAGTTAACATGTCAAGTTTGAACAAAATGAATGAATAACTATCATGTAGGGTATCAGGAAGTCCAATCAGTTAGAACACATTATTTATATGAGTAGTGAGTCCTGGATACTTTAGGGTCTAAGGGACTTCTATGTTAAATTTGGTAGGGATAGTAACCATACCCCAGCGCTTTAAGGCACACAATGTGTGCTGACTGATTTAGCCGACAGGTCGTGGACAATAAGTCTTATTTGACCTGTATGAGAGGCTATCATGAGTAGGAATGGACCCAACACACACTCAGTGAAAGTAAATATCTGCATACTACTGGGAAGACGTCTCGTAGGATTGGGCATTGCTCTTATGATGTCACTCCGGTTCCGTGCATACACGCTCTTCGGGGCACCAAATTTATAGACGAATGGGATTCGGCCCACACACTCTCTTTTAGTGTTTGAGAAGGCAGTGAAGAGAGGGACCCGGAAGGAGAGACCAAACTACAGGTACGCTTGGTGAGGGTAAGTATCCATGCTGCTGATAACTAACCTGTTATTCAAGTTAATAATCCACTTCGTTGAACAAGGAATGCATGAAATTGTTGGTCAGGAGCTACTCTAACATCGGCTCCCAGTGCGGTGTCGTCCATTTGGAACATTTTGACTTTTAGGTTCAAATAACTGCTATTCAGATGGATATAATTTTCGGGCTGTCCTTTCGTTTTAAATTTGATGAGGCTGAAGTTGTCAAAGCGGAGAAGGGATGACATTCGACTCACTGGGATTCTTGCATCATCTTTATCATAGGGGGGGGGCATGGCAAACAGATCCATGTTCGGATTGGGACATTCGTGAGACTGCTAAAATAATGGCCTACATAAATTTGCAACATATAGATGAACCGTGGAGTATCGAGGGACACTAGTCTTTTCATACAGACATTTACAGTTTGGTTATCATTCAAGTATTCTTACACTTGGTTGTTTTGAACTTCGACCTCAGTAGAGTTTTGATTATCAGTGGTGATTTTGTTTTGTGTAAGGTGAATTATTTCGACCAGAGCCAATGGGCTTCGTGATCCAATTGGATAGCCTGAGGTAATTTGGTAGTGAAACAGTACAGAGTATTGTGGAGAAACACATCCTATCAAAGTCTTAGTATTCAGACAAACGCACAGGGAACGAATATTAACTTTCGCATATTGATTTCAATGAGTGTACAGTGAAACCCGTGAAGGTTTGCTCAGGCATAGATGATATCCACATAGTGTTAGCCGCATAGTTTCACGTTGAGGATGACAATGAAAATTAATAAAAAGTATACGATAACGAGTGGCATCGTTTTCGCATCAGTCAGGTTTGACACGCACATCATTACTTTCCATGGAAGGTGTAGTATCAACAGCAGTCACAACAAAGCTTCCAAGATGTTGTATTGAAAAGCTGAGGTCTCAGAGTACCGCATTCTTGCAATCGCACGGCATACCATCCACTCCATTTGAGAATAACAGAACTTGTATGTTGTCTATTTAAAATGATCAATCTTTCTCGTTTGGCATCGGTAGTCACAATGAACTATCGGTTTTGAACGTTTTTCCTTTATCTGCTGACCAATATCGAAGTGTCCGTAAGGTAAAGTGAAGTGACTTGAAAGCCGCACTGGCTTCTGGTACACGATTCGAAACACTTTATTCAAAGGTGGATGGACGATTTTATTTGTGGCTAAACGTACAATCTTGTGAGTTTCGTATGTGGTCTCTTTAAAATCTTGATATTCTTCAGATGCAAAGCTTTTTTCAATACTCCAAGTTAACCACTTGACTCGTACGATAATTGAGTCAATTCTTTCACTTTACACTCAGTGTTCACTTCTCCCTGAGGGTCCCTTAGGTTTTGGGATAGCCACTAACAAAACTTAGAATCTTAGAATTTTGTCATCAGGGTGCTCGTCCGTTGAAGCTACTAAACGGTCTCCTTCGATGTTATGGTGACGGTGACCTAAGTGATCCCTGTCAAAATAAAGCACACGATCTTCTAGTTGTTGTTAAGTTTCTTACAATTGTAAGCAAGCATGGATGTCACGTAGGCTGCAATAATGACATTTACAAATTCGTCAGCCTGTACAATGTCGAGTTCTTCGTAATTCACCAGTCTTCTAGAAGGAAGTACAAGTGTTTTATGTATTTGGTTTTGTCGTGAATCATCTGGAAGTAGTGGGAAGGTTCTGTCAAATACCCCGACTTGGGTAAACACGGTCGTTGTGCAATTTCTCCACAAACAACTCAACATCACTTTAGCAAACAATCGTCGACCTTAGTTTTTCCTCCATGTGATCTATAGTGATGTCTTCCTGTTCCAAGGATTTCTCTTCAAATTTCTTTCGATCTTCAGGAGTGTGGCACATTAAAGATAGACACTGGCTTCTTGTTTCAGTTTCCAAAAGGCATCCACATAGTGTGCGAAAATGCCTTTCTGAGTCTCGTTGCCCTTGTGTTGCGTTCCTGTCTTGGAATAGTTGTACAATTTGTACACTTCTAACAATTGGTATCCCATATCCAGAGCTTTGAACAATTCCACGCTGACCCACGTTTCTGTTAAGGCCCGTTCTTCATGTATGTGCTGACAGGTACGTCACAACAGAAACATAAGTTTTTCTTGGTAATGATGAGTTAAACTGGATGGTACAAGTCCGTGGGAGGCAAGAATTTACATTTAATTAGTCCTTCGTATTGTGGTATGTTGTTCTGGTCAATGTTGTTGGTCAACGATTGTGTTTGCTCTGCGGAATCGTGACAATATTTGCATATGTAAGGATACAGCAGACAGATGTCTAAGTATTTGATTTACTCACCTTTCTCCTCCTCGGCGTTTACAGCAGACAGGTGGCATTCGTCAGTCATCTATAGAAACTGTGAAGCGGGCTCAACGGGTCTACCAACGTACAAACTTTCCACGATGCGCTTAAATTCGGGATCGGTTTTCAAACGGTGATAGTATTGGTGTTCCCACATTTCCACCACTTGGTATATTTCCTGATCTAACTTTAAGCCGCTCTGTTTTGGATCCATTTGTCTTCCTTGTCACACAAGCATTGTAGGCAGCGTAGAGCTTTGACAGAGTATTGAAGTATGATAAAGTTCGTCGTTTGAGAGTGAATCACAGATAGGGTCTCGTTTCTGGTACACTAAGGAAAAATCTTTGGCGATGGTGTAAGCTTTTTTCAAAGGATCGATCTCACCGTGTTTCATGAACAGTCCTCGAAATTTTCCACATCATTGCCCTAAAATGTCCACTCCGATCGAAAATACTTTAACATTTCCTCCTGAAAGACGACGGGGTTCGAGACGTGAGTGTGATACCAAGAGTAAAAAAAAACAGCTCGTCGTTCGTTACGCATTTTGTCGTGATCGTATTTGTGATCATCAGGCGAAAGGGGTAGAAAGGCATGTTGATTTACTTTATTATTGAAAAAGTGAGGAAAATATCCGCTTGCCATTTCTGTTATTCCAAACATTTTAGGCATTCGGTGCTTTGTTCCATATATTATTTGAGAAGAAACTGTCCATTGTATCCCCGAGAAATTTTGAGCCATCACCGTGGCATAGCGATGGTAATCTCCGCAACGTTCGATGTCCTCTAGGTTTCATCGTTATGGTCTAAAATCCATCCAGTTTCATGAAAATGAGATTGACTCTGTTCAAGTGCATTCGGTGCTTTGTTCCATATAATATTTGAGAAGAATCTGTCCATTGTATCCCCGAGAAATTGTGAGTCATCACCGTGGCATAGCGATGGTAATCTCCGTAACGTTCGATGTCCTCTAGGTTTCATCGATATAGTCTAAAATCCATTGGGAAAAATCGGTCAGCGTGTTCGGTTTCGTTTTATTTTTCCACGTCCTCTAGGAATCTTGGTACAGTGGGGGCAATGACAAAAGATAGGTTCTTGGATGCACGTCTCGCACGCTCGATGAACCACGCAGAAAGTGGGAATGCGAATGCCTATCTCTTCTTTGCATTCGAAATAAAAAAAAGACTAAATTGCCTTTCTTCTGGTCACCTTCTTCTTCCTCCTGTTTAAGTTGGTATTCTTAAATTCAGCATTCGTGTTCCAAGTCCATGATTTGGTGACAGATGTGATATCGTTTCTTTCCTGAACAAATGTGTGCCTTGGCATTGGTATGTATGACTTGTCCACAAGCAGAACAACATTTCACGGGTTGGCAAACAATTTTCTTCTTTGAATCTTGCATCTTCAGATGTTGTTAGTAACATGTATGGCTGACAAAGTGTGCTAACAAGTTGGGCAATGCACTCTTTCTTGTCCTTTATCAAGACAGGGTTTTGAAACTAAACATCCAGGAAATTTCGATCCACAATGATTATGTTGCTCTCGATTGTTATAGCCATAGTCACATTTCTCACAGTAATAACCGTATCCCAGGAATCCGGTGATACTGGCATTGAAATGTTCATCGTGATGATAATCGTGAATGTGTTTTCTATCTTTGAAATTTTTGCCTCGAAGCAACATAACTCCGCGCACTTCTTGAGGATGTAGTTTGAGCTTGTAGCCTGGAGCTAGGATGTCTTGCAATTTTTGCATTTCAGGAATGCCTCGGGTTTTGTCTTTAAATAGGCTAGTGTGCTGTAACAGGACTTCCACTTTTTGTTTTTGCTTAGCTCGGTCCGATTGTCATATGTTTTCCCAGCCTCTTTTCCATTCTGCCGTATCGTTCTTGAAGGCATGCGTTCGTCCCACGACGATGGCACTGGCTAAACACATCTTTTCCTTATGGTTATTAATTCGGACGAGGCTCTTTTTGATGCTGCGAAGGTCGCCCACAAATAAAACCTTATTGCATCCAATCCCTTTGAGAAGATAAATGTACAGTGTTACTTTTCCATTGGTGATGTGAAACGTGTTGTTGGACAGCTGAACGTGTTGAAGCTTGTCGATGACTTTGGAAGGTGTCAGTACTGATGGCTTGCTACACTCTATCCAAACGGGGGACTTCAGACTGTCGTGATAAATGAAAAGTATCAAGCGTCTTCCTTGGCTCAACATCGCCGTTTCAGTGTGGTTAACAAAGAATCCCCCAAATTAGTGATGGCCCCCTCCGTTTTCTCTAGTAGTACGTCTGATTAAAAATCTTTAAATTTTACCGTTTACGTGGAGGCCGTGGTTCTAAATTTTATAGAGGAGAGTTTATCCGTCCCTCGTATGTAGTAGTAGTTTTCAGTGGTTACTGGTGGTGGACTTTGGCTTAACTTTGACTCTCTGAGTCACTGGACTCTGGCTCACTTATATCATCTTCAAAATATCTGGCATAGATATGAGCCAATACTTCAGCTACTGTGAGAGGCGATATGATACTTTTCTGCTTGTAACTTTCTTCTCCTTTCTCCACGAAATGGTGCGATCGTTTGATCGCGATTGCAAATGTCAAATGACTACAATTTTAATGTCATGGTCCCCTGTATATATAAATTTTAGGTCACTGTCTTCCCACGTAAATGGTTAATGTCTTCTCTGAAAGCATTCATTTCACTCACAATCCTACCAGATAGATGGAAGAGCCAACACATATCGAACTTCTTATCAAAGCTTTGCAAGGCGTCATACGAAGGTTTCTTCAGAGAAGCCGACGGACGAATCCACCTCCTTTCGAGATAAAAGTCAAGATTCTTGTTATATCTGTCAGAATAAAAGGGCATTGGTCTTCAGAATGTCCTCAACGTCAAAGCAAGACAGGTACCAAAAGAGGTCAAGATACGTGTTATCATTGACAAGAGAAAGGACATTGGTCTTCCGACTGCCCTAAGGAACAACATGAGCAGGGGAGAGGGAGAGGGGGTCCGAACAGGAAGAAGAGGTACCATCCAAAAATGAAGAACCCAGCCACGTCCAGAAAGAGAAAAATAAAAGACGTGAAGAAAGTGAGGAAAAAGTGAAGAAAAAAAACCCTGACAGTGAAGAAATTCGAAAAAGGAGATACTGAAAAGACAAAGAAGTCTATGAACTTTTTTAAGTGATTTGAAATTGGATTGTAAATGTTTACAGAGAATATAGCACAAGGAAAAACGTAAGTGTCTCTTGGTTTTGATTTTTATAATCAAAGTAAGGACCTACACTCACACACTCACACACGTATATCATGGGTAGAAGATGATTTGAGTTTAATTTGATTTTGGCAAACGTTGAAGTGGGTGTGGTGTTTTCTTTGTGTGTTTCTTTTATAAGAAAGTGAAGTAATGTAACTATATGAGAGAGAGAGAGAGAGAGAGAGAGAGAGAGAGAGAGAGAGAGAGAGAGAGAGAGAGAGAGAGAGAGAGAGAGAGAGAGAGAGATGTGTTTAGTGTTGGTGTAGTGGACCTGTTCTAGTGTGGGTGCGGTGGCTCGGCGCCGGGGATAGGTTGCTGGGTCTGTGGTTTGGGGGTAATAGAGTGCATCAAAATTATATGAATAACGGGTTAAAATTATATGAGTAACGGGTCAAACTTATATGAGTAACGGGCCAAGCGCCCTTTTAAAGGGACTGTGGCCCATCATGGGGCCATAAGCAGTTGCAGCAGTACTCGGTGCAAAACGCGACTATAATTAGATATGACGATAATATTTCACAGGATAGCATACATCAAGCAGATTGGCATAATTTATATTTTAAAAGTACGCTAAGTGCACAAAATTCGAACAGAACATCTTTTCAATATTCACAACTCAGGTCTATTTGATACAATTGCGCAGGTGATTCACACAATTCTGACATAGGGACATCCGCAGTAACAGCTGGATACAAATTGCTGAAAGTGATATAGGGGTGGAAAAGCCTTTTTTTGGGACTTGGGGAGACTTTTTGGGACACTTGGAACAACGGCGAGGAGAACCAACATCATGGGAGGTACGGCTGATGGCGGCTTGCTCCGTGTTGAGGTGGATGGCCGGTGTCTTCGGCTTTGTGCGCTTCTTTTGATAGCCTTGGGGCTGGCTGAGACTGGGACGGTTTAGCGGGGGTAGTTGCGTCCGCTTGGCATCCGGTTGTGGTTGCGTGCACTTTGAGAATAATTAAGGTCATTATAAGGTCTCTGATCCTGTCAGGGATCAGAAAAAGGCCCAGCTTTGGGGCCAAGCGCCCTCTTAAAGGGACTGCGGTTCATGCCTGGAATCGTAAGCAGTCGCAGAAGCCATCGATCAATACGCGATTTAAAATTACTATTCTATGCGCGCATTCAACACTGGCAAATAAATATGGCAAATAATATAGTAGAGAAATGCAGAAGCTACAAGAGGTGGTGGGTACAAAAGGGATAGTGGAAGAGATGCTGGCAAGTTTATATTATGGTTCCTATAACCCTCATCGATTGAAAATGGAAATCAATAGTTTAAGGAGAGGGAGGAAGTGTTGAGGTAATTTATCAAGGAGGAAAAAGAAGAAAAGGAGGATCTATAGGAAAAGGAGAAAATAGAAGATGGAATGATAAGCTTGAAAAAGAAGAAAACGAAAAGAAGAAAAAAGAGGAGGAAGAGGAGAAGTTGGAGCAAAAGCATGAAAATGAAAGAAATAAGAAGAAAAAGAAAAAAGAAAAAGAAGACAAATGTAATGTAGAAGATGTGAAGCTGGTGGAAGAGAAGAAGAAAAGAGAGAAAATAGAAGAGGAAACCTAAAGGCCCTTTTCAGGGCCTCTCACCTGTCTTGAAAAGATGGCCATTTTTTGTTGCCATATTGATGTATTTGTTTCTTTGTGTATGTCTATATATGTATGTCTTAAATTTCCATTATCCCTAGACAATCCCAATGAATCGTTGGCATTTTCAGTTTCCTTTGTCCTTAGATAGTCCCACCCGTTTTAAAATGACTTTTGAGTCTATAGTGTCAGGAATGTTAGGGGATATAGTTAGTCTCCGTTAAATTCTAGGACAATTTCGTTAATTTTAGCGTTACTTTTAGTCACATCCATTTTTTTAGTTCTCTGTAATGCGTTATATATAAATCTCGGGTTTGTATTTTTATTTGTCTGTCTTTGTCTTCGTTGTGTTTGTCCCTACCTAGAGTAGCGTGTATTCAGGTCAGCTTCTTGCAACAATGTTCCGCCCATTGAGGCCAGCCTCTTGCAACACTGTTGCAACTGTTCAGTACCGGGACGCCGCACCTCTCCAATTCCTACTGACCCTAGATAGTCCCAACCCATTGTTGCTATACATTCCCTATGTTAAATATCCATTGACCCTATAGTATCCCACCCATGTTAAAGTACCATAGACCTAAAGTATCCGCAATCACTACTTATATGAATATATGAAGTTTATTATTAAACTAAATTGCATTTGCAATAGAATATATAAGGAAGCAAAATTAGCCAATAAAAAGCTAGCCAGATTAGCATGGCCAATAAAACGCTAGTAAGATTAGCCTGGCAAATCACAAGTTAGTCGTTTCTTTCATGCGCAGGTACCAGTCGTAATCACAATCATCTGAGATCTGAAATCTTACCTATCTAGTGACATCTGTGGAAACCATAGCACAGTACCAGATTATCCTGGGCCCCCGCACTTTCAAGGGCTCCACTCTAAATGCTTTCAATCTATTAATTACCTACATGTAAATACTACTATTACGGAAATATCATACATATTTGTCTTATTATCTGGCTCTATAGGAAATGAAAAATATAATTACTTTTCTTTGAAAGTTAAAAATTTGTGTTTTAATATTTATAAGGTTTGTTGGGTTTTTTTTTAAATTTAGAGCCCCTTTATAACATGCTACAGGCCCCGCACTATCTTAATCCAGCACCGCAATGGCGTCAGACAAGTGCAGAGAACTCATCCTAAACGTTCATTATATAACATGCCCAGATAACTCATCCGAGACGTTCATTATATGACGTGCCAGAGAACTCATACGAGACGTTCATTATATATCTGTATACACGAACTTCTCTCAAATTGTCTTTAGAAATACACCCGCAAGTGTAGAGACACACAATATTCGCAGACACACAACGGACGGCAGGTGAAAGATCACTAAGTCAAACGGTAATCTATGAACACACGATAACATAAATAAATCATATTAGGTCCATCCACTTAATTCCATATAGCACAAACATAGCAATATACCGTGTAATGTTCACGATGACCAGATAACAAATAAATCATAACAGGTCCACCCACTACATTCCATGTAGCCTCAATAAGACAATATACAGCGTAATGTTCACGATTACCGTCTGACGGACAATAAGTGGACAACAGCATCATCCATTTGTTGGCGTAGCCTAGACAACACAGAAAAGAAGTAATAGACATACTAGTCACCTTAGATCACCGTCAAGAAGGTATCAACAGGAGTGTTTTGAAACAGCTGAACTTTGGAATTTATATATAATTTAATAAATTCAAAAAACCTACTACGCGTTTAGAGATACACAGATAAAACTATATCTCAAAGTAAATGACGATCTTTTTATAAATTAAAACTAATCTTATTTCTACAAAACTATAACTTTTGTCTTACAATATATAACCTATTCACAGCCTTCACAGTCAGGAGCCTTTAAACCATTTTTTATTGTTACTACATGCCGAAATATCTTTACTTTTTTAATTATTCTCTCAATCTAAAACCGATGATATACTTAAAGTACTTCTGGTTGAAATTCTGTCAACTTTTTATTTATTTCCATTTTGTCTCCTTGACATAAAATTTCATTCTTTTTATACAATGTTGAAATACATCTATATTTCCATGCAAAGACAATAATGTTTTATGAGTACTAGTTTAATTACTAGTGCAAGTCTAACATGACCCGTTGTTCAAGTGTAGTTAATTTTTGAACAATTACTTCAAAAGGTAATACATTTTAAAGCATGCCGCCACATTTGCTGCTATATTGAATTAAACGTCATCACAACCTCACCAAGCAAAAATACTAGCCAACTATGTAAAAGCAGAAATCTCAACAAGCAAAAATACCAGCCATTAATGTGAGAGAAAGAGATGTTCTTCTGATTCATTGTTTCTGTGTATTTTCATTTTCCATAGAAAGGAAGAAAAAAATGTGTTGACATTCCGATTTCGTCTGCCACTGAAAAGCTCGCCTTCTATTTTCCTCTGCCACTAAGGATATATTTTCGTCACACTTCGTAATTCCTTGAAAGTGTAAAAACCTTTGGCACAAATGCAAACACACAACAGTGGCATTATCATAAACACGTTACAGTGGTACAAGCACAAACACACAACAGTGGCATTATCATAAACACGTTACAGTGGTACAAGCACAAACACACAACAGTGGCATTATCATAAACACGTTACAGTGGTACAAGCACAAACACACAACAGTGGCATTATCATAAACATGTTACAGTGGTACAAGCACAAATACACAACAGTGTCATTATCATAAACACGTAATAGTGGCATTATCCTAAACACATAGCAATGGCATAAGGTGAACAGATTACCAGTAGCATAAAATGGACTTTTTCGATAAAAGATCCCTCCTCAAATGATCAAATATGCATTTGTGATTGCCTATGAGTTTTGACATTTAAAAACTGTACAAATACACTGAAAATGTTCTATTTTTATGGAAATGGGGAGGAGGGGCAGAGGAATGGAGATGGGGATGGGGTTTGGGAGAGCGCTCAATCTCCTCTAAATCCGTCCTTGCATATGTACAATCGTGTCAACAACTTTAAAATTTAAAAACAACTAACTCGTCGTTTAAAAGGCCTTTCTTTCAACGGGGAGGGGAAATATAATTAATATTTGGAATCGTAACTGGAATATTTGGAATCGTAAACCAGACAATGGATCTACTGCATCCAATCAAACAGTGGTCTGAATCGTTCGGACAAGATTATTGGAAGTGGTCAAATGCATAAAGTTTGTTCCATTTACCTAAAGACTCTTTTCATTTTACTATTTTCATGGACTAAAATATTTACATGGATTTACGTTTCTCTATTGCCTTAGATTTAAGTTGTATTATTGAGATAGATTTAATATTTTGCTATTGAGATGGATTTGAGCTTTTACTACTAAGATGGATTTACGTTTTACTATTGAGATGGATATAAGTTATTACTATTGAATTGGATTTTAATCTTACTATTGAGATGGATATAAATTTTACGAATGAGATGGATTTAAGTTATTATTATTATTGAATTGGGTTTGAATTTTACTAATGAGATGGATATAAGTTATTATTATTATTATTATTATTATTATTATTATTATTATTATTATTATTATTATTATTATTATTATTATTGAATTGGGTTTTAATTTTACTATTGAGATGAATTTAAGTTATTATTATTATTGAATTGGGTTTAAATTTTACTATTGAGATGGATTTAAGTTATTATTATTATTGAATTGGGTTTAAATTTTACTATTGAGATGGATATAAGTTATTATTATTATTATTATTATTATTATTATTATTATTATTATTATTATTATTATTATTATTATTATTATTATTATTATTATTATTATTATTATTATTATTATTATTATTATTATTATTATTATTATTGAATTGGGTTTAAATTTTACTATTGAGATGGATATAAGTTATTACTATCATTGAATTGGGTTTAAATTTTACTATTGAGATGGATATAAGTTATTATTATTATTATTATTGAATTGGGTTTAAATTTTACTATTGAGATGGATATAAGTTATTATTACCATTATTGAATTGGGTTTAAATTTTACTATTGAGATGGATATCAGTTATTATTATTATTATTATTATTATTATTATTATTATTATTATTATTATTATTATTATTATTATTATTATTATTATTATTATTATTTTTATTGAATTGGGTTTAAATATTACTATTGAGATGGATATAAGTTATTATTACCATTATTGAAATGGGTTTAAATTTTACTAATGAGATGGATATAAGTTATTATTATTATTATTATTATTATTATTATTATTATTATTATTATTATTATTATTATTATTATTATTATTATTATTGAATTGGGTTTAAATTTTACTATTTAGATGGATATAAGTTATTATTACCATTATTGAATTGGGTTTAAATTTTACTATTGAGATGGATATAAGTTATTATTACCATTATTGAAATGGGTTTAAATTTTACTATTGAGATGGATATAAGTTATTATTATTATTATTATTATTATTATTATTATTATTATTATTATTATTATTATTATTATTATTATTATTATTATTATTGAATTGGGTTTAAATTTTACTATTGAGATGGATATGAGGTCATACTATTCAGATGGATTTAATTTATTACTATTGAGACGGATTTAAGTTTTACTTGAGATGGGTTATTTCTATTTTCACGGATTTAAGTTTATAATTTCAAGAAGTTTTATTGACTGCCAGCAAATTAGGAAAGAAACTCAAAACAATTATCATTTAAAGAATGTACAAGAAATATGGATTATATAACAAAAATAATCAATCCCATAGGTTTGTTTGTATGCTTATGCTAGCATATTTTATAATTCAGTAAAACAATGCACGTCTCAAAGTGCATACAAGAAACAGTATATTGCAATAGATAGTGCAAGGGAAACAACTCTTCCTAAAAAATCGATTTTGTAGGCAGTTGTTGACTTTCTTGCATGAAATCTAACCTAATTATAGCAATGAAGGAATTTATCAGATCAACATTTACACTACCAACGACAAAAATCACAAGTTCGTCCGTGCGTCTGCAACCATCATCACTCAATTTAAATGTTTTTACAAATTACCGCTCTACTAAAACTGATTGTTCTCAGTCTTGTGAGATAAATTTTTGAGGGTGGGGCAAGGAATATTGCTAGTTGATTTATTTTGAACGAGGGCACAGGTCATGTACGTCATGTTTGTGGGTACTAAGGTCCTGTGCATATTCATAACAGACAACATCGCACGGTGGACGGTTGAAGGTTAATTAAGTTGCTATTTGGAATGTTCTCTCTCTCTCTCTCTCTCTCTCTCTCTCTCTCTCTCTCTCTATATATATATATATATATATATATATATATATATATATATATATATATATATATATATATATATATATATATATATATATATATATATATATATATATATATATATAATTTTAACAGCAAACTCAAGAAATTGAGTGCACTGTGTGTTTTCCGTGAAGTAACATAGCAGGGGTCTCTTTCTGAAAATCATATAAAGCAGCGTTAAATAAAACACACATTAAAATGGTAAACAATTAGCGTGTGATTCACGATCTCTCTTTATAACATTTCCATTCAACTCCTCCAGTATGTATTTAAGCCAACGGTCCTATGGGCTACAGCAACAAGAGAAACGTTCAGCTCTACTTCCCAAAGTCAACCCATTGAGATAATGTAAATTTAGACTTTTCCTTACTCTATGTAACAATAATTATACAATGTAACGATCATTAATAAACACATTTTATGGTACTTATTTACTTATATAATATCTATTAACTTACATAATATTTCAGCTTATTTTTTCCTTTACATACATTTCAATTGTAATTCGTTTGATTTTTGTGTTTTTCTCATTATTTTTGTCATTGATACTTAGGCATGTCATACTTCCGTCACACTGTTGAGAAGTCACCCAGTATAGGTTCGAATCCCAGCCGAGTCATACCAAAGACTTCTAAAAATGGTACTAACAGCTGCCTCTCTAGGCGCTCAGCATTAAGAGGTTAGTGTTCGGGCTGGTCGCCCTGTTGTCTGGATAATGTGGTTGAGTGGGACATCATACTACCTGTCAGCGGCATGATGTCCCAGTGCTAGACATCACTGTCACACTGCAGACATCGCCAAGTAAGTTACGGCAAAGTGTATCATCTCAGGCACGACACTGTCACGTGAGGTAGATCAGGTAAGTTAACTACTGTAATGATAACTATGTCAGGCAACTTACTGTAATGCGAATTATGTAAGATATTGTCACGAATTTGTTTTTAAAAACGCACAAACGTGAGAATATATTGGATATATCCACAGTGTGTGTGTGTGTGTGTGTGTGTGTGTGTGTGTGTTCGAAATCGTAGTTTGAAAGATTGGTATTTATGGAGAATTACAGCTGGATTATATCATAACTAATAACGTAACCAGTCAATGCGAAAATGAAATAATCTTCATTATATCATAACTAATACAGTAACCAGTCAACGCGAAAAGGAAATATTCTTCAAATACAACATGAACGTTATAGTAACCAGTCAATGCGAAAAGGAAATTATCTTCATTATATCATAACTAATAAAGTAACCAGTCAATGCGAAAAGGAAATAATCTTCATTATATCATAACTAATAAAGTAACCAGTCAACGCGAAAAGGAAATAATCTTCAAATACAACATGAAAGTTATAGTGAACAGTCAATGCGAAATGGAAATATTCTTCGTTATATCATAACTAATAAAGTGACCAGTCAATGCGAAAAGGAAATAATCTTCAAAAAGGAAATAATCTTTATTATATCATAACTAATTAAAAAACCAGTCAATTCGAAAAGGAAATAATCTTTATTATATCATAACTAATTAAGGAACCAGTCAATGCGAAATGGCAATAATCTTCATTATATTATAACTAATAAAGTGACCAGTCGATGCGAAAAGGAAATAATCTTCATTATATCATAACTAATTAAGTAACCAGTCAATTCGAAAAGGAAATAATCTTTATTATATCATAACTAATTAAGGAACCAGTCAATGCGAAATGGCAATAATCTTCATTATATTATAACTAATACAGTGACCAGTCGATGCGAAAAGGAAATAATTTTTATTATATCATAACTAATAAAGTGACCAGTCAATGCGAAATGGAAATAATCTTCGTTATATCATAACTAATAAAGTGATATGTCAATGCGAAAAGGAAATAATCTTCAAAAACGAAATAATTTTTATTATATCATAACTAATTAAGTGACCAGTCAATTCGAAAAGGAAATAATCTTCAATACAACATAAACGTTATAAAATGACCAGTCAAAGTGATCAATGCGAAAAGGAAATAGTCTTCAATTCGAAATGAACATTAGAAAGTTACAACCTGACAGAAGACTCCCCCAACTTCCGAATTTTCCAACAGGAATGTGAAAAAGGCGTTGTTTTGTATTTTGTCACTAAGTTATAGTTCGCTTTAGCTTGAACTCGGCAACGCCCATTATTGTTTTTTTTTTTTTTATATAAAACCCCTTAAATGTAGCACTGTGTTACTGGAAAGCCTTTTACCTGTACATTGTAGTAAAAGAGAAGCAAAATTACAAACACAGACTTTTATCACACCAAATTTGAGATTTCCACCTTTGATTTAATATCTTTTAAACTTCTACGTGTCAAAATAAACATGTTTGTGATAACCAGCTTGCTAGGTTGATAATAGCCACACCGTACTATCATTATTGACTTCAAAACCATGTTATGTGTAACACGGAAAGCAGTGACCGAATCGAGCAATATACAGGGAAGTGGGTAGGCAGTTTTGACATTAGATATCATGTGAAAATTGCGGAAAAACTGGTACGGAAGTGAAAAGACTTTGTGGTGAAATTCTTGCATGGTCACTAGACAAAGTTTACCTGTTTGGTCTGGTTCTCTGTTCTGCGTCATACTGACAAAGGGACACCTGAAAAAATAAAACAGATCAGCATAGATTCGACTACTGATTGATGAACAGCATACACGGTAAGTCTGCTGCCAAGGTTGTGCATCGTTGATATTGTATACAGTTATACTTTGACTTGATTCTGAGATTTTGTGAAGAAAGAAAAAGCCAGGCTAGACAGGTGATGCTTGTTTTCAATAATAAATCGTAAAGGTGAAGAGATAGATCAAAGGCGCACATCACATGGCTATTTCCGGTGCAGGACCAAGTTTTCCTATCAGTCCACTTTCTTTCAGCTGTCTATTAGTCTTTGTCTGTCTGTTTTTATGGCTGCAATTATTTTAAGTTTGTGATTGGTGGGTTATTACCCAGTGCATTGGTACTAATTTGGATGGACGGAAGGGTTTCTTTGTGTTTCCTACTCTGTATCAGACTTTCTCGTCTTTCAGAATTAGATATTTTCATACAGATAAAGTCCGCCTCGGATGTGGGAGGTATCGAGTTTGAACCCCAGCCTAGTCATACCAAAGACTTACTTTTAAAAAATGACTCACTGCCTACATCGTAGCGATATGACTGATTTTTTTTTAAAAGCACACAGGACAGCTATTTAGAGGGTACGATGTCACTCACTGGGGACTTATCTATACCTGCTTAGCTATTATATTTCCGTACCAACCATATCAATTTGCTTGTAAAGTGAAGTTTTGATTACGTTATTATTTCGTCATAGAAACTCAGTTTTTCTCGAGGGCCCTTCTGACCGAGTTCCAAGTTGGTTACAGCGCTGGCCTTGACCTATCACTGTCATTTCACCCCTGTCCGCGTGGGTTCGAGTCTCGACCTCGGCCAATGTCGGTATGTAAGAAAGCATGTCAGTAGCTTGTTGCATGTCGTTGGTTTTACCGGGTTATTTTTTCTAGGTTCTTCCTTCACAAGTTATTCTGGATGCCTTGTAAAGCTTATTGTATGTAGAAAAATGGCGTAAAGCCGCTAACAACAACTTTTTTCATACCATATTCATAAGACTGAATAACACGTAGAACGATATATTTTTGGAACCGTTGGCGAGTTTTCTGTCATGGATTAGTTTTATTATTTGGCTATTTTTACATGAAATTTAAGTAAACAAAAAGCATAATAAATTCTCGAAAATAATCACGGAAGACAATCACGTGTTTCATTGTTCAGTTTTATGTCGCAGGGTCAGCTGAATACACCTTTTCACTAAAAGTGACAGAAATACAAATTTAAGGGGCAAACACAAAATAATAAGGGACAGACACAAAATAATAAGGGACAGACACAAAATTGAAGGTGAAGGAAACAAAAGCTGAAAAAAGAAATTTCCGTTATAAATTCATGAACTGGAGATACCAGAGCTAAAGCATGAAACGTTTTGCTATTCTAATCAAAAAAATTGTATGCTACACACAACCAGCAAACACGGTCACTCTAAGAAACACAATATGTGACGGTGGCTATTTAAAGTAACATTCATACCAGCTATGTATTAAAACAGAATAATAATATTTGTTTGCTTTGGTGCTTTACGCCACACCAATACATGTAGGTTATTTAGTGACGAGGCATTCAGAGTAAAGTGCCTTGCCCATAGACACACCACGATAGCTGACTCAGGCTGGTCTGAAGGTCGGATTCGAACCCGCACCTTTTCGGTCGTGAGTCCGGCACAGAAACAATAAGCCACCGCCGCTCCCTCATTATGCCTGTATAATTTCAGAACATAACATGTGTATAGGTGTCGTGTATATAAGAAACCGACAGTTATATGAAAAGCAGCAATTGAATACGGACAAGGAAGTAATGAAAAAAGTTGAATGTCATTTCATCTGCTTTACAAAAGATTTTTGTCTCCAAGAATAAATCGACGGGTGTTAGTTAACCTCAATAAACCTTGTTTGCTTACTTGAGTTTTATGTACATCATATTTCCTAGCTCAGTAAGATCTCCGAATACTATTCATCAGTTAGTTAAATTCGGGAGGATGTGCGAGAGCTCATGGGCTAAAACGGTGTTGAGTGGGAAAACTGAATCTTAAAGGGTCTAAAAGGGTTTGTTTTGCATCATCCATATGAAGTCTGGTGGAGTAATTATGTTTGAGGAACTTTAATATCTTGTATATTCGTTAGGTTCCATAAGCTTGAGAAATATCGCCGTCAAGAAACGTTTTTATCCAAACGTTTGTTTACAAATCCATAAATGAAATATCAGAGGTATACAATAATTTATATAACAAATTAGTGCATAAGATTATATTTCTTACTGATAGCGAGGATATTGTGCAGGATTGCAATATTGGACAGTGAGTGTTGTGTGAAATTGTAATATTGGACAGCGGGGTTGTTGTGTAGAATTGTAATATTGGACAGCGAGGTTGTTGTGTGGGATTGTAATATTGGACAGTGAGTGTTGTATGAAATTGTAATATTCGAGAGCGAGGTTGTTGTGTGGGATTGCAATATGGGACAGTAAGTGTTGTGTGGAATTGTAATATTGAACAGCGAGGTTGTTGTGTGGGATTATAATATTGGACAGTGAGTTTATTGTGTGGAATTGTAATATTCGAGAGCCAGGTTGTTGTGTAGGATTGCAGTATTGGATAATAAGGCTGGTGTGTGGGATTGCAATATTGGACAGCAAGGTTGCTAAGTGGATTTGTACTATTGGACAGCGGGGTTTTTGTGTGAAATAGCAGTATTGAGCAGCGAGTTTGTTGTATTGAATTGTGATATTGGACAGCGAAGTTGTTGGGTGGAATTGCAATATTGGTCAGCGAGGTTGTTGGGTGGAATTGCAGTATTGGACAGCGGGGTTGTTTTGCGGAATTGTAATATTGGATTTTGCACGAGCCCACTAGGTTTGTAACCTACGCATGCTTGCGCACAAAGAGCCGACCTTTAATTCTTTGATTCCATTTTTTATTTGTTTTGTGTTGAATGTTCAAAAACAATTTAGACCAGCATAATTTTATAGTGAGATTAAAGTAAAAACAGCCTCGTACTAACATCCGTACTTTGAATATATTGCTTGTTTTATGGTAATGATAATGTCACATTGTATGTTGTACTGGACCTTGTTCAAAGTTAAGTTCATTTCCTACTTGACCTGAATCACTGATTTTCAAAGTTATGTAAAGAAGTAATACATCTCTATAATATCCTTTACGTGTATACATTACGTGTATAAATTACGTGTATAAATTAGCTATTAAGATGATCGTCTTTGATTGAGTCAGGGACATTGTGGTTTTTTTTTCATTTATATTCTAATCATAACTATATTGTAAACATAAGGAATCTTCTAGAAAGTTATTTTCTGTTAGGTAATAGTTTTATTAGAAACTGTTAAATGTCAAGTAGAAGACTATATAACCTAGTTTTTCTAGAAATTATTCATTCGTTCTTTAAGATCTCAGCAGAATGAATTGTAATATTGTTGTGTCCAGCAATTTATTTTGGCTGAACATTTTTTTCAAATTATGTAATTCAAGTGATCCTTCTCTGGAAATATAAAGTTCTCATAAATAACATTCTTGGAAACAGAGACCTGAATTATAACGAAATTTTAGATATTGTATTATCATGAATCCACAAAAAAATGTTGGCACATCACAACAATACGGGCCATCACATGCACACCAGCACTTCCAGCGTTGGGTGTAAAATCTGATTTCATCTTAAAAAAAATTAGAACAGTAATCGTTAGGAATTCTGTCTGTAATTCTCTGATTATTTGGGATTATATACGCAATACCGCAAGTTCCATTTTTACCTATTCACATATATTCTATATTATATTATATATTTTTTAAAACTTCTTGTTTATCAATCTTATCTATTGCTGATTGTAAGACCATATAGTCCCAATACTATTTATACTCAAGTTAAAGAGACTTGTGTACAAGCATTTAAGCCTTGAATATATCACGTGTTAAATTTATATCACGTGTTTTATAGTGATATTCAAATTGACATGTCTGTATTAACATCCATACATTGAATATACCACGTGGTTCTTGGTGTCAGTGTCACGGAATTGTATAAATGTGTTTTTTTATTAAGTAAACGTACTCGGGTTTCGCTTTTAGTGTACAATGATCCCCGAGGGTGATCAATGTATATTATACATTTCGAAAAATAGTGAATTCGGTTCTTCCTTGCTCGGCACGTGCGAAGTGCTTCGGGCTGGAAAACCGAATACATGGATTACACAGGCGATGTTGAGCTACATTTCCTGTGTATATATGATTCAAACTGTAACGAAAACATTACATTACTGACCGTTCTGTCAATCGGAGGTCTGTCTACTGAGACCCAAACCTCCAGCTATAGAGCTGTCTGTCTGTGTTTGTGTTGGTGCAGTATGCAGCCGTTTGTGCCGGGTGCAGCAGTTTGTGCCGGGTGCAGCTGTCTGTACTGTGAGGGCGTATGCTGTTTTGTGCTGCTTTGACGTGTCGTACAGCAGTGTAGAGCTACGTGTGCAGTGCTGAGGGGTGCTGTGCTTGTGTATTCGAGTGCTTCGAATATTTCAACGTTGCTAGTCGGGTTGAGGTTGATCAAGCGTGGCGGACCAACGTGGTGGACGCTGATAGTCTAACCCAGGAATCAATGGTGGTCGGTGACTACAAATCTTTGCTTGGAATCAGGGAGTGTCTACATTGCTCCAGATACATAGTATTTTAGCCGTGGGCTAATGCAGGGGTTTTTTTTGTAATATCCAGTGTTTTTGCTATCATGAGTAAAAGCTAACACTTCGCTAGTTTGAGCGAAATCTCATTTGTTTGTAGAACTATCAAGTCGTTATTATGAACGAACCATTATTCGTTTTCCTAGTATGAGTAAAACTTGCAATTCGTTATTTTTGAACAAACAATTATACTTTAGCCATTATATCAATTTGTCATTTTGAACATAACATTATTCGTATTTTACGATCATATTTCTGTTTGTGATATACCGTGGATCGTTTTTTCATTTGTCTCGGTAACATATTTGTTGCATTTAAAAATCGTGCTTATTATGTTAATTAGTCTCATATTGGGACCCAGTGCAAGCACGTGTCTATAATATTTCGTTTCATACCACCATATAACATTAAACATTGTATTGCATTACCATCAATGGTGTTTTGTTATTAATCCGAAAATCCCAAACTCGGTTATCTTGTTACAGTCAGTATACCTTTTCTATCACACTTATTTAAATACACTGCTTTGAGAAAAAAAACTAATCTAATAAAATTAAATCACTGTCCCTGTATGTTTGTATGTATCAATCGATTCATCTGAAAGAGATTATTTTATTGCGGTTGAACCAGACGTGTATACCTGCAAGGAATGTCACTGATAAAAATAAAACTGTCATAATGTTGTAACATAATTTTAAATCTTAAAAAGAAAGCATGCACCACATATAAACCTCAGACTTTTCATTCTGTTGCTGTACTTGTGAATTGTTTGTGTTTATTTGTGCACGTGTGTTGACCGCTGTTGATGTATCTATGAAATGTATGTTTATTTGTGCACGCGTGTTGTCCACTGTTGATGTACCTATGAATTGTTTGTGTTTATTTGTGCACGCTTGTTGAGATTTGTTGATGTATCTATGAATTCTTCGTGTTTATTTGTGCACGCGTGTTGTCCACTGTTGATGTACCTATGAATTGTTTGTGTTTATTTGTGCACGCTTGTTGAGCTTTGTTGATGTATCTATGAATTGTTCGTGTTTATTTGTGCACGCGTGTTGTCCACTGTTGATGTACCTATGAATTGTTTGTGTTTATTTGTGCACGCTTGTTGAGCTTTGTTGATGTATATATGAATTGTTTGTGTTTATTTGTGCACGCGTGTTGTCCACTGTTGATGTACCTATGAATTGTTTGTGTTGATTTGTGCACGCTTGTTGACCGCTGTTTGCTGTACCTGTGAATTGTTTGTTTATTTGTGCACGCGTGTTGTCCACTGTTGATGTACCTATGAATTGTTTGTGTTTATTTGTGCACGCTTGTTGAGCTTTGTTGATGTATCTATGAATTGTTTGTGTTTATTTGTGCACGCGTGTTGTCCACTGTTGATGTACCTATGAATTGTTTGTGTTTATATGTGCACGCTTGTTGAGCTTTGTTGATGTATATATGAATTGTTTGTTTATTTGTGCACGCTTGTTAAGCTTTGTTGAGGTACCTATTAATTGTTTGTGTTTATTTGTGCACGCTTGTCGACCACTGTTGATGTACCCATGAATTATTTGTGTTTATTTGCTAAATTTTTTCTTATTATGACTGCTCTTCATTTTTTAAAAAATAAATCCTTTTAATGCGTGCTGGGCGGATGACAATGTAGCCATCACCATTGTGTTAGTTTACATTTAATTTGTATTGTGCATTAGCTTTTCTCCACGACGGTATGTCATATCTACATATACTGTGTGCTTGACAATGGTCACTGATTAGTTTAGTGCTTACTTAACTGTCTTTGTTATTTTGTAATCAACCTATTACATAGCTAATATTTGTATATATATATATATATATATATATATATATATATATATATATATATATATATATAGAGAGAGAGAGAGAGAGAGAGAGAGAGAGAGAGAGAGAGAGAGAGAGAGAGAGAGAGAGAGAGAGAGAGAGAGAGAGAGAGAGCATTATTGAAGTTAAAAATGTTACATATGTTGATATTGATGTCTATTTTTCTTCTTCTTCATAACACTAGCTATGCACATTTGTTTGTTCCAAAAATATACGACCGGTCACATTAAATATAAATTACGATAGCAGAGATACGTAATTTAGGTCATTTGAATAAACAAAACTGTTGTCACATCACCACTACATATGCCATTACATGACGTAGCTGAAGGGATACACAAAACTGATTTATCTCTTCTTCTCTTTCTCATGACGTATTTGAGAAGCTTTGAAAGGCTTGAATTTACAGTCTACTGTCACATTTATTATTTTTTATATACATCTCAGATTATTAATAGCCTCTGATTCAATAACTTCTTGATTGAGATACATAGGGTCTTATTTTATGACTGAATTGTAAACATAGACAACCGACTGTATATTATCATTTGCATCACGTGAAGCAGAAGGAATTTATCTCTAACAACTACGTATATGATCATGTTTTTCAGTGTAAAGCAAACAACAGGGAATATCTGTGTCTTTCATCACACGACCTTTTATCGGGTTCATAGTGCGCAAATCTGGCAAAAACTTCATAGTTTTCATCGCTATTTCATCACTGTTCTACAATAAAAAGAATAAACATTAATTGCAACTCATCTGCAATTTGCAGTGGTTGAAGTTAACGTCCATCAAACATAACGATTTGTACTGATCTACCTGTCTGCAGGTACAAAGTATGTAGTCTTGTGTAGACCAACGGTGGGGGAATATATTTCTTATATTCCAACGGAGGACTATATCTTCACGTTTGTCTGTTTTGTTTAATTTTAGACACGGAAGTGAACTTTATTTTTTAACTTGATCATATTGCGCGCGCTATCATCCGTTCACAGTTAATGACGCCGTGAGTTGGTGTATTTCTATCACTGTTTATGCATGATGATAGCGCGTTTCATTTTTAAAGCTTCGCTTCTGTCAAAATACTGATCATCGGATGGAATATTCCCATACATCATTAATCTTTCATTTTTGGTATAATATTAAGCCATGTATATCCAATGTGCCATTAAAACCAACCAGACAATCAACCCACCAACCGAACAATCAACCAACCAACCAACCGAACAAACAACCCATGTGTTCTTCTTGCAATGGCTATGAAAAATATCAGTTCCATGAAGCTTTTTACCAAATATTATTAGAGTTGGTAAAATATGATTTAGAAAGTAATATAAAATGCGTGAATTGTGAATGAATTCCCGTGTATCGGCTGTAAAAGGCACGTTCATATTACTGCAGTCAGAGTATGCATACCAGGGAGTGAATAGGAGTCAAATCAATAAACTAAATTTTAAAATGGCGACCTGGTTAGAGAGATACGTGCCCATGTCGACTTTAATCTAATAAAAATCAGATTTCCACAATCTTACATGAAGATCTAATAGACCAATTTGGTGTCATGTTCTGGTAACCTTATGTTATCTCCATAATCGCTAATTTTATCAACCAGTCAAATGAAGTCATATATCTTCGCATTTGGAGACTGAGCAATAATGTGTGCCTAATAACATAATTCTTTTTTTAAAGCTGCATTTCCACATGTTAACTCAAATGTCAGTAGAATGTGGCCCATAAGCGGTCGCTGTCTGATCTTCACACAAGAGAGTGGATATCTGACTTCAGTCCTGTCTGATCTTCACACAGGAGAGTGGATATCTGACTTCAGTCCTGTCTGATCTTCACACAGGAGAGTGGTAATCTGACTTCAGTCCTGTCTGATCTTCACACAGGAGAGTGGATATCTGACTTCAGTCCTGTCTGATCTTCACACAGGAGAGTGGATATCTGACTTCAGTCCTGTCTGATCTTCACACAGGAGAGTGGATATCTGACTTCAGTCCTGTCTGATCTTCACACAGGAGAGTGGAAATCTGACATCAGTCCTGTCTGATCTTCACACAGGAGAGTGGATACCTGACTTCAGTCCTGTCTGATCTTCACACAGGAGAGTGGATATCTGACTTCAGTCCTGTCTGATCTTCACACAGGAGAGTTGAAATCTGACTTCTGTACTGTCTGATCTTCACACATGAGAGTGGATATCTGACTTCAGTCCTGATTGATCTTCACACAGGAGAGTGGAAATCTGACTTCAGTCCTGTCTGATCTTCACACAGGAGAGTGGATATCTGACTTCAGTCCTGATTGATCTTCACACAGGAGAGTGGAAATCTGACTTCAGTCCTGTCTGATTTTGACACAGGAGAGTGGATATCTGACTTCAGTCCTGTCTGATCTTCACACAGGAGAGTGGATATCTGACTTCAGTCCTGTCCGATCTTCACACAGGAGAGTGGAAATCTGACTTCAGTCCTGTCTGATCTTCACACAGGAGAGTGGATATCTGACTTCAGTCCTGTCTGATCTTCACACAGGAGAGAGGATATCTGACTTCAGTCCTGATTGATGTAGACTCTAGAGTCAACCTACAATTGGATGAACAAAGCAACAATCGTTTCTCATGAGAATTTTAAATACCACCATAGCTGAGGAAACATGCTAATATATTGCAAATGTACATTTTACGTTGTTATGATGTCGTATATAAACCATGAACATCATAGACTTGCTATGATGTTAGATGAAAACTATGAATATCATAGAATTGTTATGTTGTTTGTATGTAAACTATCAATATCATATGCTTGTTATGATTTCGTATGTAAACAATAAATATCATAGACTTGTGATAATATGGTATATAAAGAATCATATCGAAGTATTATGATGTCCTATATAAATAATACATATGATCGGCTTGTGATAATGTGAAATATAAACAGTGAATACCGACTTGTTGTAATATGCTATATAATCAGTAAATACTGACTTGTTATAATGTGCTATATAAATGAATACCGACTTGTGATAATGTGCCATATAAACAGCGAATACCGACTTGTAATAATGTGCTATATAAACAGTGAATACCGACTTGTTGTATATTGTATAAACAATGTAAATCCGGTAGCGTAGTAACGGGGTGAGGGGACAGAGTGGTTGCTTTAACTTACGAGAACCTCCAGCTAAGAATAGAAACATCAGTTACGTCATCACATTTTTCTTCATATATAAAACGAATAAAGTTGAATAAGTACATTTGTTAAAGATCAACTTAACTGACCGATATATAATCCTTTTATAAGTTATTTTTAGCCTTTGATATTAATTAACACGTTGATTCTGATTGAACTCACTTATTTTTACATTGGCAGATCCAAAATTTTCCGAATTCCAATGAAATATACATGCATACTTCCACTCAGCCAAGTTCTGATGTCTAAGTTCTGGATATACATGACAGATCCAGTTATAACTAGATTTTACAGTTGCTGGGCCAAACTGTCAGTCTTCACAATAACTTATTTCCACGTAGAAATATTCCAGAAAAATACTTGAAACAAACTTTAAAGCGCGATTTTCTTACTCCAGGGCTTTCCTATTTTTTTTAATTATTTGTTATTACTTTTGGTTTTTAATTTGATTGCTTGGGGATGATTACTTGCTAATAAAGGAACAAACAAAAATTAAAACCTAACTGGCTGAGGGATGAGGCTACCTACCAAATATATAACCAGTTTGAATAGATCAATTTATGTACAGTTTGAATAGATCAATGTATGTACAGTGAGAATATGTATAGATCAATGTATGTACAGTAAGAAAATGTATAGATCAATTTATGAACAGTGAGAAAATGTAAAATGATAAAAGTGAAGGTTCAATTTGCCACTTATCGATTGTACGAACTGGTCAACTCAAATTGTGTCGAACATTGCAATAGCTCAGTTGAGCCATATTAGATCAGTTAAGCCATATAAGATCAATTTAAGCCAGATGAGATCAGTTAAGCCATATAAGATCAATTTAAGTCAGATGAGATCAGTTAAGCCATATAAGATCAATTTAAGTCAGATGAGATCAGTTAAGCCATATAAGATCAATTTAAGTCAGATGAGATCAGTTAAGCCGTATAAGATCAGTTTAAGCCAAATGAGATCAGTTAAGTTATATGCAGGTACGTTTAATGCTGTAGATACGTCTTTAATGTTAGTTGGAGTTCACCAGATGCAAACAAGTATTTTCTTCTGTTGGACTGCGGTCCCTTTTTTTAATCACTGATGTGCATCATAGCTAAACAACATTTCAGGCTTAGCTGGGCTAAAGTGTTCTGCCAGGTGATCTTGGTTAATTTAGTTAGTTTATGCACACTTTAAGGTATTGTGCCAAGCAATCTTGGTTAATTTAGTTTGGGTAATTCTACTTTTCGGTAATATACCAAGTAATCTTGGTTAATTTAATTTGGGCATGGATACTTCACTGTTTTGTTTTATCTCATTTAAATTTAAACTTCCTTTTCCACAAACTCTGAGTCATATGATTCTCAAAAAGTTGTGTACTGAATATTTCTGTTGCTCAAAACACAGGACGTCAGGCTTAGATAATAATGCACAAATGAATCAATGAATGACTCGTTCCATTGTTTACTGTCGGTTCGTATTGTCTGGTATGAATGATCTAATAGCAGGCATCACGCAGTGATTGGCTATTTGAGTAACTGCATCTTAATATCCGCCGTAGATTCGTAAGTGTTAGGTGGGTGTGGGGTGGGTTAGACTATGAGGGTGGGGGAACTATGGGTGGTGGTGACGAAGATTAGGATACACTATGTGATGATCACGAATTGAAGATTAAAAACACCACTAGAGATATTCAGCTTTTTACAAGAATTTTAACGACTATACTGACTGGAGAGGCATAAATTACAAAATGTGCATGGATGTTAAATACATGATATCAAAGACTCAAAGAATATTTGATATATTTATCTCTTTCAAAATTACAATAAAAGACGTATTCGAATGTTTGCTTATCACCTCTCTAACTTGTGTGTATGTATATATATATATATATATATATATATATATATATATATATATATATATATATATATATATATATATATATATATATATTGTGGCAGATACAGGTCTATGTTATATGTTGTAAAACCACATTTCCTGCGTATTATGTGACAGCAGATAAGGAGATAAGGGCTTTTGCAGCCTGCATTTGGATTTGTCTTAAAGACAGTAACAAGCCGGAACATTTCTCGTGTCAGTCGTATTTTACTTGTATAGATAACCAGCTAATTGTAATTGCTTTTTCCTCAAACGATATACATGATACGGAAGAAAAATTTGAAAAGCTATATGAATCACGGTGGACATGAGTGATTAAAATAAAATTCATTTTGAAACGATGGATTTAGAATTTTTTAATATAGCTTTCACAATTTTTCAGTCGTATCTCTATGATGTCTGCAGTGTGTCAGTTTATAGTGATGTCGAGGCATCATGCCGCAGACATTTAGCATCATGTCCCTCCCAGTCACATTATCCTGACACCAGGCCTGTCAATCCTAGCACTAACTTCTTATTGTTGATAGCCTAGAGAAGCACCGGTTGGTAAAACTCGGCAGGGGCACGAACCTGCGACCTCCCGCATCCGAGGCGCACTCTCTAACCAACAGGCCAACGGAGGGGTCCCATTACGAAACGCATTCCTACTCTGGCATTTGCTTTTTTTCAAATGTTGAGTCTGTTTGAAAATTTGAAGATAGAGTGAATGCAATACAATGAATATCTGTATATCCAACATTATCTCGCTTTTATGTTACTAACAACTGTGTTTGAAATTAGATTGTAGAATGAACAAGGAAAAGTATCTATATAACGTGCCGACAGATAAGAGTCTATGTTGTTTGATGTAACAAACTGCATAGAGCCAGATCTGCCTGCACATTATTCGGCGGCAGATCTGGGCTTGATGGCGTTTGCATTTGGATCTGTCTTAAAGGCGATTATATACGGTTATATACGGTAGTTATAAGCCGGAATTTTCCTTGTTTCAGACATATTTTACTTGTACCAGGCAACAAACCTGAACAATAACTTAAAGAATTCTTCAAAATTTATTTTGTGCGGTGATCTAAACGTTAACATAGTAAATGACACAATGAAAACAGTATCAAGTGCCGAATGACGTGGGTAGTAGTACCAGTAAAGCATAAGTTCTGAACCAACCCTTCATTTTAGAGATGGGAAGTTTGGGTTCAAAGGCCACAAGAAACCAGAGCTGTCTACCCAACCCCACCTCACATCAATGGTCCTGACTTTTTGGAGCTTAAGTTAAAATCCAATTTGAGAAATGGGACGATATGTAGAATATACCCCAGCCATTTGCGAAGCCATGGGAAGATTGTCTATAAGTTTGAGCCAAATCGGAATACTTTATTCTGATTATACTGCCTTTAATAATGGCCGGCAGCGGCACCCAGGTGTGTAGTTCAACAAAAAAAATAAAATAATAAAACGTGAAAAATGCACTGACAAGGAAGCGTAATGCTGAATGGCATGCTTGAACCGATACCAAAATAACACGGCTGGGGTGTCGGTCTTCGGGCGGCTAGGTGCTGACCATTAGAGTTATAGGGCGCTGTGATATTCACCCCAGCACTTGCACAGATAGAATGAGAGCCGCATGTTTTATTTTGTGCATCTGACGATGCTAATAATAGTTGGCCTCTTTGTTGGGGTAACAATTCTCGTGTGCAGGATTATAAGATAAAAGCCTGGCACTCAAAAGGAAAATACACTGTGGTACTGATGGTTCACGGCCTCCTCCAGATTGCGCACCATACCAAAAAAGAGCGACAACTCTTGAGGAGACCATCATTATCCTAGAACCACTCATGCAATCAGGGAAGGCTGCGTAAAAATAGAACTCCTTGGCACCACATATTCAGTCCGTCTAAACCGCATCGTTGCATGCATGTATGGAAGAAGTAATGTGACAAAGCTGGTGTTTTGTTGCTTGGTTTGTTTAGGGTGGGGGTGTTTTTGCATTTCAGCGTTTCTTTGGACAGCAGGCAGATTAGAGTGAATCTGCATCCCCAGAAAACGTATTTGTATCCTTTCCGTCAGCTTCTGCTTCCGCTGCCTCTCAACTCGTGTTTTGATTACATTGTCAGTAACAACCAACGAGTACAATGTAGTTTCTTAACGTTGTATATTTATTAACTTAAATTCTGCCTTGGAGATGGCATTATCGCTCAGCGTCTTAGATATGCAGCGATAGATTGTGTTAAGCTTTGTTTTCGCTAAAATGTGGATTTATTCGTGCGTTTGGGCGTTCATAGCTAGTTGCTGGCTGAGTCACATAAATCAGCTGGCACCCCAAAGCGGTAATCTCAAGAGCAACCGCCACGATGAATGATACAATTGTTGACAGAAAAAGCAATCTCCGCGATAAAGGTACCCGCAGACACATCTGCAAGTATACTGTCAAACCATCCACTGCTATGGCAGCACGACTGTACGATGTGTTGCCTGTGTTGCATGGTGGGTGCTTTTGTGTAGTCTTTCGTGTTGTATAGGTGGGTCTCTTCGCCCATGTCCCGGTGAGATCATCAGTCTCGATGCTGAACAGTAGGCTTTCTGTGTCGTGTAATGAAAGTTTGTCTTGCTGCCGTAGAACACTTTTATCTTGGTGACGTAAAAGCTGTATATCAACAGATTTCAGAGATATAGGACGATATCTTCGTGTAGATTGGGCGGTTGAGCCGGTGGTTGACCTTCGCGCAGTAGGCAGCAACGAAGTTACTTCACAAGGTCTTCCAAAACTTAAATTCTGGTGATAAGTTAGGCAACGCAGTTTGTCTTTCTCAGCTTCTGATCTCATCAGCTCCATCCAAATTCACTTTGGACGGTTTATCCGAAGACGGAGTTCTTCATCAGCTTGAACTATCTCAAACTCGATCTTCACCCTTGTCCTCAGGTCTGTGTTGAAACTGGATGTTCATTGCCATTCACAATCTGTAGTTGAACTCCAGTACTCGTTGTACCTTGGTGACGCGCATCCCTAAGTGACTGCAGAGCTGCATGCTTCGGTAATATACTACATAGCGCTTCCATTTCTCGCAGACTGGAAACTAGCTTCGTGCACTCAATGAACTCTGCTCCCCAGTGTTACATTCGGGTTCAAAGGACACACACACCAAGTAAGAATCCTACAACTTTTATGTAAACTAAAGGTAAAGCTAAAACCAGTATTGCTTAGAGTATTAAGCCCACCATAAAACTGTCTGATCTCCCACTTTATTCTTGTTTTTGTAAGGCTTAGCGATAAAGAATTTTAATTAATTGACATCCCCAGCCATGGGAAGATAAACAACAGGACTAAACCTGTTGACAGTATCTTGTATTAAATATCCAGAATGTTGGAATTAATGTTCTGGCCAACTGTCACTACTAGCAGCTAGAATTTCATAAAGGCACTGAGTGAAGTCATTCTGATAACAGCTCCCTTTTTAAGAGGAAACTTTATGTTTTCGATACAATAATTTTTTTAAAAAAAATTAATTGGATGGCTTGGTACATCAATAATATTATAACACTTGCATCAAACCTATACTACTACTAAAATGCATAAAGCTTAGAGTCACTACTATTCAGTTCTGTAACAGTCTTGAATCCCATCAGTGACCATCCAAAATAGTGGAAATCCGACTGATCAGTTACCGTATGTATCCACATAAGTGCATTATGATTCCAAAATCAGAACACACTAAAGTTCGAAACATCTATTTATCCTGATCTATTCCAGTAGATTACTCATCGCCCTTGATGTGGAATAAGCACGCCAGTATCTTGTTTCGTTTGATTCATATATACTTCAGTTACATGCACAATAATCCATCTGCATTCCCATATTGTTTGCCGCTCCTGTGCTTTGTAATGAAGTTGTAAGGCTGGAGTGCCAAGCACTTGTTAAGTAGACGCTGATTCTTGCTTTGCATTCGATTTAAACATGTCAATGGGTTGTGGTCAGTCACGATTTCAAATGTTGGCCCTGAATCCACAGCTTTCAGAATTGTCTAACACAATTCCAACGTACTGAATAATTCCAAATAATTCACACAGAAATACTGGAATCTGGACACCGCTGCCACCAAAATGTTACATTCGGATTCAAAGGACACACGAACACCAATTAAGCGTCCTACAACATTTATGTAAACTGAAGGTAAAGCCAAAACCAGTGTTGCTTACAGTACCAAGCCCACCATAAAACTGTCTGATCTCCCACTCAGTTCTTGTTTTGTAAAGCTTAGCGATAAAAAATTTTACAAACCATTACTTTAGATATACCCACATTGACTCATTGCCAAAGAGCATCTAACTTATGGCAACACTGTTTTTTTTCAGAAACCCCAGGTAACCAAACAAACCTAGGATGTGTCGTGGCCTACACACCAGCTTGCGATCAGCAACAATCAGCTCATAGCATAATAACAAAACTGCTTTGCAGAGTAGTGCGAAACTACAAGGCTGATGTCTACAACTACATAACCAAGTCGCCGACCTGAGTGCACACGGTACTCAATATTAGGATACGTCATTACAATTTCTTATTTATTGTTACATCTAGGCATTTTCCTACAAACGTCATGAACAATGTCGTTTCTATTAAAATAGGAGGCCACGCCCAGAATCAGTGGGGGTAATTCAAGGCCCTGATAAATGTCAACCACCACCTCAACCACTGTGCAACACTAAAAATTGCAAACGATCAGGTATGGATTTCAATGAAGCATCCGCCCATGGCATTTACAGTTAACACGGTAGGCATTAAGTGACAATTGTCTGAACAATCCTGTTCTTACCCTGTCGAATGAAAGTGGCAGGAGTTACATTTCCATTACCCATCTACCAGTCAACTTAGCCTAATCAAAGTAATTAGGTTACAAATTCTCAAGGACATCCAAGTCTGGAACATAGACCAACGCCAAAGTTTCAACATCGTAGCAATAATCAAACGCCCGATATTAAGTGTCCACTCAAGAATAGCCTATGTGTATGCATATAAAAAAAATACTTACTGCCTTTACGTGCTCCCATTATGTTCGAGGTCATCCCGTGGGTAATGTACATGGAAAACCAGACTATGATGCCTAGTGCCACCTCACCGAGCCAGTACTCCTTTGGGTCTTCCCATAGAGTGTGTTCATTTGTAGGACTTGTCCATAAAGGCGTAATTTAAAAAAAAAAAAAAAAAAATTGATAACAATCGATATGTTATTCATGAAGGAAAGCTACAGTAATTTAATATTTGTTGATTGCGTTTTTGACCACTTTACAATTACCCCAGAGACCCTATCAATAATAAGCATCTTCGCGAGCAAGTCAGTAATCGATTGTGTTCGTCTTAATCTTGCTTAAATAACCTCCTTACGATGTACATTTATCTGAAAGTAAGTCAATCATTTATAGTTCGTTCCACACTACAGTATATATTTTTACAGAACAGAGGTCAACCTAATGTGTAGTCATTCGAAAATGTATAATTCCAATAATAACCTCATTAAAATGCATATGTTCACATCATTCGTGTTAACTGTATGATAATGGGTCGAAATACTGGACCAGCCTTACAAAATATATTGTGATGGAAATGTAGGAGATGCACATTTTGGTTATAGCGCCCGACTTAAAAGCATTTCTTAGATTTGTGTGATTACTTCTTTGAATATTGGAATTCGGTGCAAATGGAAATATTCCTTTGAACAATGGTCCCGAAAATAATTAGCCAATTACTAGGAGCAAACGTCACGGAGGGAAAGTGTTAGTGAGTTTCATGATGCCATGACCAATGATAGTGAATTCATTCAAACAGCATGGGACTGTCTCTGTCGTAATGTAGCCTCTAATAAAATCAGTGGTGTACATTGGTATTGTGACGCAGTGGCAGTATTTACGGTTGGAAAACCGGTAAATTACACAAATGAATATTAGCAAGAAGGACCGTCAGCAGACCGTTATGGTCGCCATGGTGGCAAATGTGAGGCAGTTCGTACTGGCGTGATGTGCCTTGAAACCATACCATTGACTGGCTAAGGTGGCAAGCCGTAGTTAAAATAGTTCCCTGTGTTATGGATAGTTGTGAGTTTTACGGTGTGAACTGCTGAATGTAGGAAAGTTGATGTAGAGAAACTATGCAGATGTGGCTTGATATATATTTGGCAAGTTGTGAATAATGTGGTCTTGCATTGATTAGAGCAAAATTTATGCATATGAATGAACACGTCGGGCTTTTTAACTTACAACTGAAGATGTATCCCCCCCTTTTTTATTGTTTTTCGGAAATTTGGGGTAAACTTATGACTTTTAGCGGAACGCGCCAGGTTTTCGAAATCGCTAAGTCATGCAAGGACCCTGGCTTGCAACAAATATGTAAGATAAACAAGATCTAAACGAAAACCGTACAAGAGTACAAGCATGCTTGCACAAACACACACACAACAGTTATTTATTTTTTTTTATGTATATTTTTATTTTTTTTCATTTTTTTTTTTATATTTTTTTATATTTTTTTATATATATATATTTATATATTTATTTATTATTTGGGGGTTTTTTTGGGGGTTTTTTTTTTTTTTTTTATTATTTGTTTATTTGTTGTTTATTTGACATATTTGTTGGATTGCCAGGGGTTATTTTTGCATAATTTTTGGTTTATTAAATAACCTGGGGGGATTTTGTTAAATTTTTTAAGTTTAGACAAAATTTCCAAAGTTTTTTTTAAACCTTCAGTTGGTAATTAAACCCCAAATAAGCCCCAACCTGTTTTTTTTTTAATAATATTTTGGTGTTTTAAATGCAAAAAACTTTATTGTATTATTGCCAGATTATATATGAACAAAAAAATTTTTTTTAGTTTTTATATTTAAAACATTTTATACATTCATTGCAGTTTGTAGGAAATCTAAAAAATATGTATAAAAAAAAGTTTTTTATACTATACATATATTTGTGTAATTGGTTATGTTTATGGTTTCGTTAAATTTACGCCAAAACAATTGTTAATTTTTGCCACGGTGGCGATATTTTATACGGTGGTTTTTTTAAAAAAAACCCCCCAAATTATGGAATTTATTATATCATTTGTTATATTTATTTATTTTCCTTTAAAAAAAAAAATAAATAGCCCCCCCGGTCACAAAATTCCCCTAATTATACCACCCCTAATTGATTTCCAAAAAATAAGAAAAAAAATCATTACTTATTTATAAAGTAATTTTTTGTTTTGAATTTTTTTTCACTAATCATTGGTCATGGCTTAGATTAAAATATTTATTAAAAATGGGTCTCCGTTTACGTTTAACCTAGTCCATATGGGTTAATTATATATCCTGGTCATATAGTAATTTTATTCCATTTTACTGATATTAAAAAAATAAATCAAAAAAGGTAATAAAAAATTTAAGAATGGCTAAAAAAAATAAAAAAAACCAAAGTGCATAATGGGGTCCAAACATCCCATCACAAAATATTTTAAAAGGGTTGGGGGGGTGGGTGGGGGAAAATATATAACTTTGTGGGGGTATACGAAGAAATAAAAAAGAACCCACTATGCATGTTAAAAAACACGAGGTGTTACTGAATGAAATTTCGAATACTCCCGTGGTGGGGTTTGAATCCCCTTTCATGTAAAAAAAAAAAAATTATAGTTTGGAAAAAAAAAAAAAAAAAAGAAATTTAAATATAGTTTTAAGGGGGGGAATAAAAAACAAAAAAATAGATGAGTGTTTTAAAAAAATCCCCGCCACCAAGATTAAGTAAAAAAAAAAAAACAAAAAGGTTAAAAAAAAAGGGTTTGGGGAAATAATTGTGGGTCAAAAAAAAAAAAAACAATTTTAAACTACTGTAAACAAAATACTTCAAAAAAGAAATAACAAGGGGTTTCAAAAAAAAAAAAAAATAAATGAAAAGGGTGGGCCCTGATAACAATCAAAAAAAAAATTAAACAAAAATTTTTTACCAAAAAGGCAGTTCTTGGACACAGTGAGAAAAAAAGCTTGGCATCAAAATTTTTTAAATAAAAAAAAAAAACAAAAAAAAAACACATTAAAAACAACAATCTGAATTAAACTACAGTAATGCCTATTGGTTGTTCACACCAAAAAAGAAAAACCCCCCTGAAATGTAAACATATTTTTTTTTAGGAATAAACTGTTTTATATTCCAAAAACTAAAAATTTCAGGGAATGGCAACACACACCGAAATTAATGACCTCCCCCCCCCCCCCAATGGGGGGGTTAATGGGGACCCCCCCCCAATACCCCCACTGTGCAGTCGACCCCCTGAACAAAGGAACCCCCCCCCCCCCCACAATAATTTATCCCCCACAAAAACTTAATTGCCAATTTGCCAAACCCACAAACCCCCCACATAAGGCATTGGGGGGGGGGTGTGCAATTTCAAAAAAAGCCCCCCCTAACAGGGTCCCCATTCGCCATATTATTATTTTTGTATTGGCCACCCACCCAATTGGCACATTGTTGAATAGAAGAAACTGACCCCATTTTGCAGTTAACCCCCCAACCCCCCCCCCCCCCCCCCAACCCCCCATTTACACAAGTGATAAAAAGCCAATCCCTGTTTTTGCACTCCCCCACCCCCCCATTTCCCCCACCCCCCTGGGGGTTTGCCAATCCAGTACCCCTGCCCCCCCCCCCCACCCCCCCCCAATGCTTCTTTGGGGGGGGGGGGGGGTAAAAATAATTCAAGGGAGGGTGGTGGGGAAAAGGCCCCCACCCCCCTGGGGTTCGGGGACTGGGGTTAAAAATCCAACCACAGTCTTGTGGGTATTATATTTATTTATTTGGGCCCCAAATTATACCGGGAGAGTTTTTTTTTTTTTTTTATGTAAGATGGGGGCAGAAAAGGGTGGGCCCCCCCCCCCCACTTGGGATACAATGGACCCCCCAAACAGGGATTTTTTTAATTTGGGCCACCCTAATTATCTTACCCCCTTTGCGTTTATTCCCCGGGAAGAGAAAAGTGGCTTGGCCCCCCCCATTTTGGTAATGAGATTAACCCCCCCCACCCCTCCCCCCAAAACTATGTTTTTGGCAAACAGGGGAACCTGAAGACACCACCCCCCTTGTTGGGTAATTGCAACATACCACTACCCCTTATGGAATTTATTTACTATGGACCCCCCCCCAAAGTGTAAAGATTTACCCCCCACCTACTGGGGTTTTTTGGGGGGGAGGCACTTTATTTGTAAAGACCCCCCCACGGATTCCACTTTGGGACGTTTGACCCCCCCCATTGGAGTTAAACATGGGGTAATACCACGGGGGGGGGGGGTCCCAATAAATCCCCCCCCCACCCCCCCAATGAATCTTGTTGTTGGTCTTGTCAAACTTAGTAAATCAAAACCCAGTCCCAGCCTTGTTTAATATACTACAATAAATACCTCCACCATACCAGCTCCCCAGTACCTGCCTCATACTCCACCACACCTACCTTCGGGGGGGTTTCGTTCGCACCAAGATTAACCAGTTCACGCGTAGTCGTAATGCATATTCTTAATAATGTCAAACCTACCACCAAGCGCCCCGCAATCTGGGGTAATTACAAAAATTTTATTTTTTGGCCAATCTCCCCTAACACTACATTTTTGAATCCTTACTGGGGGTTTTTTTAACCAAAGGGGGAGAACCCCCTGGGGGTGAAATACCCCCACCCCTCTAAATCTCATTCCCCTGTTTAGTTACAATGATAGCATTGGGGGGGTCCAGCGCAATAATATCATACCAAGAACATCACTAAATAAGATTTTTTTGGATCGCACCCATTTTTAAATTTTTGGATAAACGCTCACCATGTATAAGATAAACAACAGGCTTGGGGGGGCCCATATTGGGGTTATTTTGTTATTTTTGAATGATCTCATGAGATCCCTTACGACTGTACTATGGGGTTACTAAATGATGTTCACCCCTGCTTGATGAAACCCCACAAAACCCAGGCTTGCAGGTATTTTTCTAATTATTAGCTTTAAACACAAAAAATGGGGGTAAAATAAAACATGAATCCACCTATCTGGGGTCATTTATGTATTTAAAGCCTATATATATCTTGGAGCTATCAAGATTTTTATTATAGCAATGTTCTATATTTATTCCGACTATATCGGGGATAGAATTTAAAAGTATAGTATATCACCCCCTAATGTTCATCTGAAGTTTGTAATGTTAAGGTGGGAAATGGTTTGTGGTATTGGTTTTTCTAAAGACATGGTCCACAAATTTTCTGAATATGTTTTCAGTTCTGTTATGTTACATTTTGATCTTGGCCACAAATCTACTTCCAGGGTTAATGGAATAACAAAGTCTTCCTGATGGGAATCTGTTACTGTATACGGGTCTTGTAATTTCCGACACGATACGAAAGTTTCTGTATTCAGTTGGGTGATATATCCCACTAATGTTTAAGAAGTTATGAAGTCTAATTATTGTTATTTTATGATATGCCCCCAAAGTTATCCCTAGACCCCATATATACCATTCACCCTTGCAGACTGTTAGAGATTGACACAAACTTTATAATCTACGGTAAAAATGAAACACACACATGGACACCCTCCGAAGTTATTGCATAATTTCGATGAGCATATTGTTTAACCTTGAAGGTTGTGTATAATGCATAAAACATTTTCTTTAGGAATCAATGTGTGTACCAGAAAAACACTTGTTGCGTCGCCTAATTTTAAAAACCACTTCCAACCCATATGTTTCAAAAAGGAATCCCCCCCACTTTATGGGTTTGATTTCACACATTTATTACTTAAGGTAATGAAATTTCCTATGGGGTGAAGCATTAACATTTGCAATGCGTTAGATTTACTGCATGCTGGTATTTCTTTTCAAATTTTAATACCGGTTGGAGAAAAAAAGTTGTTTTGATTTGTGTTGTACTTGCTTTCCCAAGTCTGTTAGGGAATTCCAATTGGGTTTTTGCATATGAGTTTCAATTGTCCACCCGCTTGCCATATGTCTGAATTAAACCAAGGGTTTTGGATACTAAATATAACGCAAGGAATTTCTAGCCCCTATTGTTGGGTGGGTAGTGCTTGAATAAAGTTCCACCAACCAGTAAAAGCATTGAATCTTATTTACGATTACAAAAGGGGGGGTGGGGGGAGGTCCCCTGGTTTATATGGGTAATGGGAAAAAACCCGACTATTTTTATAAAAAAAAACTATTATTTTAAGGTTGAAAACCTGAGACGTATCCATGCTGGTTTATGTATGTAGGTAAATTGTCAACCATGATATTATGTTTTATCATATAAATATTCATTTGCCATCTTAAATGGATAACAGATAGGTCACTTCCTTTTTAAGTCACCAAGAATTGAAACTACAGCAAAATCATTCAAGTTTTATTTTCATTTGCTAAAAAATTGAAGTCCATTCATAGATATGGGGGTCAAGTTAAGCAAACTGCAACTGACAATGAACCTGATCTGATTATGTCCCAATCAAACTGATGTGCTCTGAACGAAATAAATCGTACACCTAGTAATGTTTGCGATGCATTTTCTATGCACAGTGTAAAATTCCACCCCTCATTCAACCCCATCATTCCCCAAATGTGGGTAAATTTGGATTTGGAATTTATTTCCCACACAGGCTGCTGCAAATGCTTTTTCACTCAGCCATAAGGTTACGGTATTTCCCCAAACCCTGGTGATTATAGTGATTTGCCCATTGATTGAGCGTCCCCGCTGCAACTGTTTACCCCCATGACAACAGATACCTCCCCCCCACCCTATATCCCCTGGATTAAGCAGGGCGTAATTCCTCAACATGTATCCTTTTCAACTGATAGTTCTGCAAGAGCTGATGGTTTTTCTTCATTCGCATAGTACCATTTTCAAAAAAATTGAAACTTCGGTTACTCGGCGAAGAGTCGAACCGATGTGGGGATCCACTGTGCCCCATCCCCCTGGGGGTTAGGATAGCTGGTTAAAAATGTTTATCAATTTGCTGGGCATGGCACCCCTGGGGGGGAGTGGACATATTTTGAATTCCCTGATCCTTGGGATCATAAATTGGTAATTGCCCTTTATACTACCTTATTAGTAAAACAATTCCTATTATACATAACATGCATTAAAAATTATGATTCAAACACCTGTCAACAGTTCGCACATTTGTTGTTTACAATAGCAATGTTTCCAAAATAGAGTGTAGGCAGTGTTTTAAATTTCTTTAAACATGCACTCGAACTAAAAATTTCGTTTCTTGGTCGTCTAAAAGACCGACATTCGAAACACCTGAATGGTGTAAAAATACAATTAAAAAACCACATGGCTTCCTGTGGCTATGTGATAAAAAAATATCGAAACTAGTATTTTGATAAAAGGGAGAACTGTTATTTTTATAAAAAAAATATCAGTTCCCCCCCCCCCCCCCCCCACTCACTCCCGTTCCTGCATTGGAATAAAGGCTCGGCAGAAACCCCATTGAATAATTATGAAACAAATATGAAGTTGCTGTCTATCAATGCTATCCCTCATTATAAACAAATTTTCCTGGAAATTATCAAAAGGGATACCCCCCCCCAACCTTTTAAAATGGGGGGGGCAATTAAAAATACCCCCATCAAAGCTGCTTTGTTCCCGTGCAACAATATTATTAACACCCAAGGCTCACTGACTTGTTCGGGATTCTCACCTAACGGCGGTAAATATTAGGCTTAACCACTTGCCATAAAGTTGGTGGACAACAAAAAAAATAAAATTTCCCCAAAAAAGTTGACCAAATCAATGCGTTTAAAATTTTATTGGTTTTTAAACATCAGTCAAATCCAACATACCCCCTTAAATACCAAAGTTTTTTTCAGAGAAATTAAAAAGGAGTCACAATATTGTATTATTGCCGGTGGGGATATAATCAATTGTCTAATAAATGGAATATTATGTATTTCCAGTAGCCCTTGACTAACCCCACCCCACAAAATCCCCCAGGTAAGTATAGACTTACGGTTACCCCCCCCAATTTGCCCGGTGACAATCATTTTTTCGCTTTTACAAAACCGATAACTAATGTTTTTTTGCCCCCTGACATTATTACCGTGGTATGTTATGGTTTTTAACTAAGTCACTTAAAAAAAAACCCAAAAAATAATTTGGAACATCTGCCGACAAAACAGATATTTGGGGGTTTTAGCTTCAAAGAAGTTCTGAAAATTTAGATTTTTAGAACTTACTGAATGTGATCTCTGAAAGTCCCGATAGCGTTTCATAACGTTTCTACAATAAATAGTCCCAATGGCTGTACCCTTCCGTCCTAATTCTATAGATATTGTTTTTAAGTTTAATGGTAATTATTAATGCTGTTTTAAAGGTGTGGAAATCTGTAATGGCAATATGTTCAAGGATTGGGATTGTGGCGAAATGCTCCAAGGAACCTAAATTCAGCTCCATTATCTTCAAAAAAATTCTCAAAAAAATGACTTTTTTTGCATTCACTATTAAACAAAATTTTTAGTGCCCCCCCCCCAAGAATATTAGGTGAAAAGAAAATTTGAAACTCCAAAGTATTTTTGGGGTAAGGGGGAATCACTCCAAAGACACAGACTTTGATAGTGTTCATAAGTTTCTACGTTCAAACAAGATTAGGTTTAGAGAACCTCCTTACTGCCGCCTCATTTTACTTCTCAAAAAAAAACATTATTTGAAATGGACGAAACAGTTAATAGGTCTCGTTTCGATTCTACTCTGTAAATATTAAAATGTTGTCAAATTGATTATCCGTATTTTCAAACTAGCACAAATTTTTATGTTATTATATAATACCCAAAAAAATCCCCTCCCCCCCCTCTTACCATTCCCCCCTAGTTTTACCCCCCCCCCCCCAAGATCCAATAATAGTATTACACCACATCATATAATATATTACGCATTGTATTAGGTCTGTTTACGAAAAAAATTCATACATGCATTGACGCGAATTGCCAATAGTTGATTTAATGGGTAATAGGTCAGGTTGCGACATATAATTGACAAACTTTTTATAATTTACCTAACAGAAGAAACCCCAACAAACTATAATAAAAATCCTGGGCCCGAAATCATAAACTTTGGAAAATTACCATTCTCCCAATGATTCAGTTGTAAAATACATCGGCACCTATTAATAGGGCATGATTTTATCATAAAAACAAAAACATTCGGCTAAATAAGGAAATTGATAATCCCCCCTGGTTAGCATTGGGAGTTATCGTAAATCCCTAAAATCTTTGCAACATTTTCGATTATGGTTTTACACGAATGCCCTGTAAGAACCTTGCCCTGAACAATCTCCATATATTCCCCATACAAAAAAAAACCCCCCCTACACCCACCCCCCCTCCAGCAAGAATTTATTTAAACATAATATTTATAGGGATATTGTCATATATATTTAGTATAGACCCCCTCCAAATAAAGCTCGGGATAAATCATGCTATCACTACGTCGAATAACACATGGGGGAGATAACCCATCCCTGGGGCAGTTTACAGCCCCTGGAAAAAACCTTCAAACGTCATAATGATGATAACAAGGTGGTTTGGGGGGGAAATACCCGATCTATTTGATAGCTTTTACAACCTGCAGGACTAAATCGAAAAACTGTCACTCAGCTTAGATCTATTAAATCTTACACCCCTGAGCTTTGGTGTAAAATTAATATCTCTTACATCTAATTGGTAGCATGGATTAGAAATTGCCCCTCCATTCCTCATCAACCGAAAAACTTGAGCGAATTCCCAGTATGGCGTAAGGAAAGGGTAAGAGACGTAAACTTTGACGGGCACTGGATTTGATTGACTCCAGATACCATTGAGGTAGCTTACTTCTGATTACATTTTAAACAGTTAAATTTAATGGCTCTAATGGGGGAAAAAAATTGTTCGGTGGGTTAATGTTATGTTTAATTGATCGAATTTATTGTATATCAATATAGTCCTTGAAGGTTAGCTTTAATTTCCAGCAACACTCGAACATGGATTAAAAAAATTCCCTCGTAACGGGGAGTACCCGCCGCTCCAGAAGAGTTTCTTTTCAATCCAATCTTCCCCCCCCATGACTTTATATATTAAGTTTTAAAACGTTGGAATATCTTTATTTAACAGGTGGAAATCCCCCTTAATTTTCTGGGGGAAGAGATTTACTTAATTTAGTCAACCCATCGTTACCATGCCTATATTCTTGAATCCCCCCTAATCGAAATTATTTTTTATTTTTCTCGTACGATTTTAATTTAAAATTAATCAAATGTATAATCGGACTGATTATTCTATGAAAGGAAATATTTTGGCACCAATTAAAAAATATTGGGGAAGTTACAAAGTTAAACTGAAAGGCTTTTGATTATTTAAATCGGTGTGTCTAAAGGGTTTAAAAACTTTGGATAATAGGACTGTTCATCAAAATTCATAGATGAACTTCTCAGTTCAAATGTTTTTCAACATCCATCTGATCAATTTCGCATTCCATACAATACACCCCCCATTTCTTCCAAAATGACTATGTCGACTTTTAAACAAAAAAGGAAGCTTATCCGAAATCGCGAATAAAGTTAAATCACGACCCCTTTAGAAATCTTTGGACTTTCTGACGATTTTTATTCCCCAAAGTTGTAAGGTAAAGGAATTGAGCGCCCCCACACCCCCCCCAACCTTCCCCGTACAACCCCCCCATAATCAATGTTTACCGGCTCAAAATACAAATGAAGATAAAAAAGATACCACGGTGGATTATCGAGAATGCCATCCCAAATAATACTAGTTCTCTAACTAAAGGGTCTAATTATTAAAGGTAGGATCAATCTTTACCCAGGGGAAGTCCCTTGGGGCTAATGGTAGTGCTGAAAAATGTTGTTATCGCATGACTTTGGCCCCCTATTCAAGAGTAATAGATTGTCTACGTCACCCCACACCCCCCCACCCCCCTAATTCAAATAATGGGTTGCTCAGGGATTAGACCCATCTGGCTTTGCAAAACGTCCAAAGTCTTGTTTAAAAAAAGATATTATTAAAAGACTCCTTGAATGTCACAAATATCGGTAAGAAAACAAGTCTCTGATTAAATAAATAACAAGATCTACCACGATTAAAAACTATGATACAAGTTAATAATATTTACTAACGACTGATATTCTTGTTTAACTCATCTGAACATTGCCAGGGGACCCAAAAATTCGACAATAAATTCAGGGGTTCTTGAGATATCTGATATCATGACTTCGGGTTCAACAATGAGCATGGTATTTAAAAAAAATGCTACCTCAGTGAAAAGTTGATCTCTTGCGACATTCCGACTGTATTTTTATAGATTATGTTTAAGGTTGCATGCTAGAATGGAATAAAGCTATGCGAATTTTAAACGCCATCATATCATGGTGCTACGTACCAATAGGCGATTAACTCGTTCTCCGGTAATTATTTATCACTCAAGTCGAGAAGATGACTATCCTCACGAGGCTATTGTGACCAACGTATTACTGTTTTGGATAGTTTTACTGTACTAGTTCATTTCCCAGAAGCTTACTGCATATTGGAATAAGAAAAACAATGGTATTTTAAGAAATTATCAAATAATGCAATTAGAAAATATTTGGAGTCTCAATGAACCAAATCTTGGAATATTGCAATTAAGAAGTACCAGGAATCGGAGCCAGCATTATGACAGAAGACCTAGGATTATAGAGCTGCGGCACGGCCATTATACAGGATACTCTGACATAGCTTTCTGTTACATGTGACATTCAATCCGGTTGAAAGAGTCCTGTTCTAATTTATAGTAATGAAGTTTTATACTCATATATCATATAATGAGTATTTATGATTTCCTCAATAAAACTCTAATTGATTTATCATATTTTATAAAATATGAAGGATAATATTATATATATAATATTAATTGGTTATATAATTATTATATTATATTCTTAATTTATTAGATTTATAGCTTATAAACTCCATGTATCATATTCAAATGATAGTGCCTATATTTATATATTATTAGGATCAGTGCTATGTTAATGTATATACCGTTTATATTCATCCACGTCAATATATCGATATATATATATCCACGTATGTATGTATACATTTGAAGGTCGATGTCGATATATTATATAATATGGTATCAGTGACACTTATTGTTAATGTTTAGATATAATACCCGAGTTTGACACAGTGAGAGTATATGTAATTTATATAATTTTACGTTCCCATTTATCTATATATAACCAGAGAAGAATATGTGTATTACCATATTTACGATAATTCTAATCTCATGATTTAATCTATATATTATATATATCAAATTAGTGATAGATTGTTTATTGAACGTGTGTTATATAATAGTTCCGTGTATGATTGCTTCCATATCTGCATTATTTAATATATATAATTTAGATCTATATTCATCGATGGATTTTATATAATATCGGATAGTTATGATATATATAGTTATCATAGTGGATCTCCCAAATATTATTTATCATACTATAATGTATTTATTATATTAAAGATATATGTTGAAAACTGTTTTCGTGTATCTTCTATATGATTATATATGAAGTATTTGCAATTTCCAACATAATGCCTTTTCAATCTCTGCAATATTCGGTAATGGTTCTGGTGGATTTTCCAAGGAATATCTAGCAGCGGTTTGTCGATATATATGTACTACGATTTAGACTTTATTGTAATATTCTAGGAATATATATATGATAATATATAGCTTTATGATTGTATATATATCATCATATGAGTGATATTATAACTCGTTATGCTGTGTATCTATCTGTATGTATAGTTTACAGTGATCGTTGAAACAAATACCCCGTGTTGAGTATATTTCCATCGTATATGATTTATAACGCTATATATAATATATTTCAACAGGAAGTCACGTATCTATCGTATATAAGATATCATCCATATGACACATATTATATAGATATTCATATATATAATAATGGCGATAATTGATATATGCAATCTATGATATCCCCAGGATCTTCATATTGTATAGTATAATTATATGTCTCGGCGATTATATATAATATCGTATATATATAATATATATGTATAAATCTGCGACAGCGTATTTACTATCATATATATCCTGTGTATATAATTATATGTTCTCTAATATATAGGTACACAAGACCCAATTAGGGTCTAGAAACTGTACTACATGAAAAACGGTTTGGGTTTACACTAATTCTTTTCAAGTAATGGGACTGGGGAGGGGGCAGTGTGGGGGGGCCGGGGATGGGGGGGGGGGGGGGGGGGGGGGGGTGGGGGGGGGGGGGGGGAGGGGGGGGGGGGGGGGGGGGGGGGGGGGGGGGGGGGGGCATGGGGGGGGGGGGGCGGCACTTATGTAGGGGGGGCAATTCTGGGGGCGGGGGGGGGGGAGGTGGATGTGGGGGGGGGTGGGGGGGGGCAATGGGGGGGGGGTGGGCTGTTGGGGGGGGGGGGGGGGGGAGGGGGGGGGGGGGGGGGGGGGGGGGGGAAAATGGGGGGGGGGGGGTTTAGGTGGGGGGGGTGGGGGAGGGGTTGGGGGGTGAGGGCGGTGGGGATAGGGGGGAGGCGGGCGGATGGGTCAAACTGGTGGGGGGGTCGGGGGACGGGTGGGAGCGGGGGGGGGGGGGGGAGGGGTGGGCGGGGGGGGAGGTCAAAAGATCTGGAGTTTCGTTTGGAACATTCAAATTGAAAGGGATTGGTCCATTAGGTATTTTCAAGCAATTTATTTAGTACTATAACACTCAAGACCCCCCCTTACCCAGTGGAAAACAAAGGAAATGATAAGTTAGGATTTTATTGTGGGGATCATAGATCTATAAGAGATATTAGGCACGTTAATGAGGAGTTGGACTCCCATGTGAATTTTGGTGTGATCTGAAACTCTATAAGAATGACCATGGAGCATGCTTACGAAGAGAAAGGAATGTTTAGGAAGAAAAGGGGAAAAAAGATTAAGGGGTGAGGAAAAATAATAAAAAAATAAAAAACAAAAAAATTTGAAAAAAAAAAAAAATATAAAAGTTTTTTACAAAAAAAAAAAAGGAGAAGAGAAGAGTGAGACAAAAGTGACAGAGCAGAGAGAGGTAAAGAAAAGGTCAAAAAAAAAGGGGAGAAAGTAAGTGAAAAAGAGGGATGAAAAAAAAAAAAAAAAACAGAAAGGATAGATAAACGAAAAAGATGGATATTTTATTTGAAAGGTTTGGAAAAAAATAGGAGTTAAAACAATGGTGGAGAAAACACAAAAAAAATAACTGTATTAAGATATAGGACATAAGTTATTTTGAAAAAAAAAAGTCTTTTGGAAAGCTACAAAAATTTGTTGATGAAAAATGATTTTGAAAAAAAAAAAAAGGAGAAGAAAATGGAAAAAAAAATTCAAAAATTTGACTTGAAAAAAAAAAATTAAACAAAATCTAAAGAAAAGAGAAAATTGAAGACAAAAAAAAAAAAAAAAAGGCTTGACCTAATAGAAGTAAAAAAAAGAAGTAAACAAAAAAAAAAAAAAATAAAATCAGAGATCAGATAGAGACATTTTACCCAACTTGAAAAAAAAGACAAAAAAACGGGAAGCTTCTGAAAAAAAAAAAAAATAAAAACGATTGTGACAAATGTGTAGGAAAAAAAAATAAAAAAAAAGTAACTGCCCGCAGTTTTTTTTGGAGTGTTGGTTCAAAAATTCAAAAAAAGAAACTATTTTTTTTTTGATTAGAAAGCGAAATGAATTTTTGTTTTTTTTTTTTGACGAAGAGAGTTTAAAAAAATAAAAAAACTGTTTGGTCGGGTTAGAAAACAACAAAAAAAAAGAGTCCTATTGTTAAAAAAAAAGAAAAAAAGAAAAAAAAAAAAAAAAAAAAACTGAAAAAAAGAAAGGTACCCCAGAGAAAAAAAATTTTGCTGAAAAAAAAAAGGCAGTGAAAATAAAAAAAAAGTAGAAAAAAAAAAAGAAGCGTTAAACAAAAGAAAAAAAAAAAAAAAAAAAAAAAACATGAAATAAAAACGTCCTTTGAAAAAAAAAAAAAAAAAAAAGAAAAAAAAGAAAAAAAGCAAGCATTTTATTGAAATAAAAAAAAAAATCCAGAAAAAAAAGTTACAAAAAAGAGAAAACTCTGATCAAAAAAAAAAAAAAAAAAAAAAAAAAAATCCCAGTTTTGAGAAAAAAATATCAAAAAAAAATAAAAATAAGAAAAAAAAGAAAAAGAAAAAAAAAAAAATTGGTAAAAAATAAAAAACAAGGGAAAAAAAGAAAAAAATAAAAGGAAAGAAAGAAAAAGAAAAAAAAAGGGCCTTCAATGAAAAACAACCAAGGGTTTAAAAAAAAAAAAAAAAACAAGTAAAGAAAAAAAAAAACAAGAAGTAAAAAAAAAAAAAAAAGTCAAAACAAAAAGAAATCCGTCTAATGCGAAATAAAAAAAAAAAAACATAAACCATAATTGAAACAGAAAAGTAGAAAAAACATGCTAAAAGAAAAAAAAAAAAAAAAACGACTTCTTTACCGTAGAAAGAGCACCGACACTAAGCAACAAATAATAAGAGAAATAAAACTAACGTTTCCAAAGAAACCAGGAAAAAAGTAAAATTACTAAAAAAAAAACCAAAATGTTTTATTCTGGAAAGCACAAAAAAGGAGTTCTCAGTCAGATACAGATGGGTGATTTTATTTGATATATAACTGTAAAACAAAAATTAAAAAAAAAACAACTAAAAAACCAAATCTAAATGTAATTAGATTAAATCACCCTCTTTATGTAACAAGATAACCGAGTTTTGGACTTTCGGATCGATAACAAAACACCATTGATGGGAATGCAATACAATGTTAATGTTATATGGGGGTATGGAATGAAATATTGTAGACACGTGCTTGCACTGGGTCCCAATATGAGACTAATTAACATAATAAGCACGATCATTAAATTCAACAAAAATGATACCAAGACGAATGAAAAAACGATCCACGGTATATCACAAACAGAAATATGATCGTAAAATACGAATAATGTTATGTTCAAAATGACGAATTGATATAATGGCTAAAGTATGATTGTTCGTTCAAAAATAACGAATTGCAAGTTTTTCTCATACTAGTAAAACGAATAATGGTTCGTTCATAATAACGTCTTGATAGTTCTACAAACAAATGAGATTTCGCTCAAACTAGCGAAGTGATAAGTTTTTACTCACGATAGCAAAAACACTGGATATTACAAAAACCCTGCATTAGCCCACGGCTAAAATAATATCTGGAGCAATGTAGACCCTCACTGAACTCTTCGCTACTGATTCCAAGCAAAGTTTTGTAATCATCGACCACCATTGATTCCTGGGTTAGACTATCAGTATCCACCACGTTGGACCGCCACGCTTGATCAACCTCAACCCGACTAGCAACGTTGAAATATTCGAAGCACTCGAATACCCAAGCACAGCACCCCTCAGCGCTGCACACGTAGCTCACACTGCTGTACGGCACGACATAGCAGCACAACACAGCATACGCCCTCACAGTACAGACAGCTGCACACGGCACAAACTGCTGCACCCGGCACAAACGGCTGCACACTGCGCCAACACAAACACGGCTGAACCCGGCACAAACACAGACAGCTGAAAATATATCCGATATTGTGTACTACTCATGACACTAGTATATACGGTAGTACACCAACGACGGTATATACGGTAAGTCATATACATTCTCAGTCTTGCCTTTTAAAACTACAATAAATGGTAAGTTGACGGGTTATAGGATTCGTGCTGCATTAAACGGAATTTCATAGAATTCTTGCCAAATCACAGATGCGAATAGAACATTATCATTTACTAAGTGGCATTTACTAAATTTGTCGAAGCGACATAACTGCGGAATTAAAAATGATAATACAATAGACAACTTTCAAGGCATATTAACGAATAAATTACGTACCTCTATAGTTGGAGATTTAGGTCTCAGTAGACCTCCGATTGACAAAACGGTCTGTAATGTAATATTTTCATTCCAGTTTGAAGCATATATACACAGGCAATGTAGCTCAACATCGTCGTGTAATCGGTTATTCGGTTTTTCCAGCCTGAAGCACTTCGCACGTGCCGAGCAAGGAAGAACCGAACTTACTATTTCGAAATGTAGAATATACATTGATCACCCTCGGGTATCATTGTACACTAAACGCGAAACCCGAGTACGTTTACTTAATAAAGAAAAAATATTTTATACAATTCCGTGACAATTTACATGTATTATAAATACAACAAAACTATAATTTGGCTTCGATTTCAAAAGTAAGATTAGATCCGTAACTACAATCGGAAAATTGAATGTCCCAATCACATTCTTGAAAATAGTAATCGCTTTGACAAGTAATCGTTCCTCTATGCTGTTTTAAAAATGTTTACAAATTATCATTCAAAGGCAGCATGTCTATATCATTCCACTTCAAGAATACTAATAAAATACTTTCTCTTGATAAATAATGCTGTCCATTGATGTTGACCTAATCTGGCCTATTTGTTACAGTAGTTGATAGTTTGCAGTTGTTTCTTACATCGCATTCACACAAAATGTCATCACTGAATATGCAGAGTGGCCATGCATAGCAATCTAAATGGACAACCTTAAAGTCATCACTGAATATGCAGAGTGGCCAGCATAGGCAATCTAAATGGACAACCTTAAAGTCATCACTGAATATGCAGAGTGGCCAGCATAGCAATCTAAATGGACAACCTTAAAGTCATCACTGAATATGCAGAGTGGCCAGCATAGCAATCTAAATGGACAACCTTAAAGTCATCACTGAATATGCCAGAAGTGGCCAGCATAGCAATCTAAATGGACAACCTTAAAGTCATCACTGAATATGCAGAGTGGCCAGCATAGCAATCTAAATGGACAACCTTAAAGTCATCACTGAATATGCAGAGTGGCCAGCATAGCAATCTTAAATGGACAACCTTAAAGTCATCACTGAATATGCAGAGTGGCCAGCAGATAAATCTAAATGGACAAACTTAAAGTAAGGACAGTTTGTGCTGAGTGGCCAGCTGAGCAATCTAAATGGACAACGTTAAGGTCATCACTGAATAGGCAGAGTGGCCAGCATAGCAATCTAAATGGACAACCTTAAAGTCATCACTAAATATGCAGAGTGGCCAGCATAGCAATCTAAATGGACAACCTTAAGTCATCACTGAATATGCAGCGTGGCCAGCATAGCAATCTAAATGGACAACCTTAAAGTCATCACTAAATTTGCAGTGTGGCCAGCACAGCAATTTTAAATGACTAAATTAAAGTCATCACTGAATATGCAGAGTGGCCAGCACATAAATTTAAATGGACAAATTTTAAGTCATCACTGAATATGCAGAGTGGCTAGCATAGCAATCTAAAAGGATAAATTTAAAGTCATCACTGAATATGCAGAAGTGGCCAGCATAAGCGATCCAAATGAACAAATTGAAAAGTCATCACTGAATATGCAGAGTGGCCAGCACAGCAATCTAAATGGACAAATTTAAAGTCATCACTGAATATGCAGATGGTCAGCGCAGCAATCTAAATGAACAAATTTAAAGTCATCACTGAATATGCAGTGGCAGCACAGCAATCTAAATGAACAAATTTAAAGTCATCACTAAATATGCAGAGTGGCTAGCATAGCAATCTAAATGAACAAATTTAATGTCATCACTGAATATGCAGAGTGGCTAGTATAGCAATCTAAATGAACAAAAATTTAAAGTCATCACTGAATATGCAGAGTGGCCAGTACAACAATCTAAATGAACAAATTTAAAGTCATCACTGAATATGCAGATTGGCCAGCATAGCGATCTAATGGATAATTGAATATGACCTAAAACGACAATTATGTACATAGTCCAAATTCATATTTGTTTCATTTTGATAAAGTTTCAATAAATACACACGACTGTAGTTGCAATAGTACTATCGTAGTAAGAACAAAATTCAAAGACTTAATATATGTATTCGCGGCCGTTTTTGCCATTAACTATTTAAAACATTTTTGAAATGAAACTATATCTCGAATGCGTTCTGTAGTACATTAAAGACTGACTGCTGAAGAATCAGACAAGTTGCCCCAGCCTTCCTAAAACCAACATTAAACCACCCATATCCATCTGTGAGAGTTTTCCAATAAAACTAGCTGTTATTCATGTTCTTGATGGCATTTTTTGTTTGCTTTGAGATAAAATGTCTCAGGATTTGGCATGCAATTATGACTGTCACGTGGAGACAATATTGCTAGGATATATTTTCTATCTGAATGGCAGAGGTTTTTGTATGTCACATGAGATGCTATCATTAAGGTAGCTCCTCAATTAACTGGTTTTGGATCAAATAAAGTTAACCGCTGAATAAAACCACGCCAGACTTGGTGCCATATTGCTTTTCAATATTCTCCGACTATTCCATGATGATTATGCGCCTCTGTTAATTTGATTTCGGGACGAAAAATAAATCTTGTGCAGCCTCCGCCCCATTTATTTCACCTTGCTATCAACTGAAAAAGCCTAAATGAATGGGTGGGTATAATGTACAGGTGTATATCATCTCCTTCTACTTCAATAAACGCCTCACACGGCAAAAAGTATCTACTTGTATCTTGAACTTGAAGTTCAACTCTCCCTCGTTGATTAGGCTCTCTTGCAGGATAGGCATAATACTGATAGTTAATTTTAGAATCATCTTTATTCACCGGTGCCGCCATATCAAACGCTGGATCAGCAATTTTTTTAAATGCCATTTATACTAAAACGTATCGTTTTTCTAAATCATTTTCTTTTTCGATTTCCTCCAAGACCACTTCCCGCTATCATACTTGCAATATTACTACTATCTGGTGAAGTCATTGCTAATGATGCTAGTTTTTGTTCCACTGCGTTATTTATCACTTTACTGACATTTGCAGGCATCATTGTTGTTGAAGGTAGCGGTGGTGGTGGTTTTCGTCCGAATCTAGATTTCACCAATGACGTTATTCTATTCTTTGCGGTAGAAAAGGCCGTTCCTGCAAGATCTCCAACAGCGTTAATTCCCTTATTACGAATAACATCAATGGCTTTCATCGCTAATTGTTTAGCAATTGGTGCTACTTTTGGGGCTATTCTTGTGAATAAACCAGCCATGATATTTCCAAGGCCGTCACCGTAGTATGCCTTATAAACGGGCAATCTTGAGTTCACTACATACACGTTTGTTGGTTTATTGTGATTATAGTGTACTATCATCTTATTTGAAATGACTTTGCAATTTCTAAATACAATTTCAATCACTAAATTCCCCCGGAATTCCGTCCATTAACTCATCCAAGAGTTCTCGATACGTATGAATATCAATTATCCCACCTTGGAATAATCGTCTGCAAATATCAAATGCTTCATTAGTTATTTCGACTGAGTTATTTCCAGCTCGCTTACCTCCCATAAGAACCTCAAGTCGTGATATATCATTAATGATATTACTAGGACACATATGAGAATCATGATGAGAACTTCCATAACCCTTTCCTGAAGTACTTGCTGATTCGGAAACGTTTTGAATTTCTGGAGCTGGTTCGGAAACGTTTTGAATTTCTGGAGCTGGTTCGGAAACGTTTTGAATTTCTGGAGATTGTCGACCTCGACCTCGTCCTCGACCTCGACCTTTTTGTTGTTCTTTTAGTTGATGTTGTTGTATACCATACGCATCAACTCCCATTTTAAAAGCTCTGTAATTCAATGTATCCTTTTTTAAATTGCCGGGTTCATTTTTATTAATTTTAAATAACCAATCCACCCATTGATCTCGTTTTATTGTGTTTTTTTTATACTCATCTTTTAAAAATTTCCCTCTCTTATAATAACTTTTGACAGCAAAGTCACCAAATTTTATATAGTCTTCATTTTTCAGCAATTGATATTGTTTGATTTCTTCTATAGCTTTATCAGTGAATTTCTCGTTAAAAGGAACACTTTTTTTAGTGGAAACACTAGCATCTTCAACGGGGTTATCATCAGTATCAATATTATCCATTTGTTGTATTTCTCGCTGAGTTTGTAACTCACCTGAAAGCTGTTTTATTCCCTCGTGAGTTTTTTCAGTTTCTGTAGCAATCTTTCCTAATACATCAATAATAGGTACTGCTCCCTCTTTAGGGATGTCGCCGTATATAGCACGTTCTGTTGCAAGTTTCATATCTTTAGTGGCTTTAGTTACAGGGGCAAAAAGTTGTTCGCTTCCAATAGAAAAGTCAGTCTGCGCTTGCTGTCTAAGTTGTAGTTTATCTCGCACGTTATCTCGAATTGGTATAAACTTTTTCAGTAATGCTAACCTCTCACGGGCTAGTCTGGTAGTTAATGCTTCTGATGTCATTATTGGAAATGCTAACGATTTTTCAATTGTCGGTTTCACTTGCATCAATCAAACGTCTTATAGATTTCACTTTCAAAGCAATCTCTGACCGAACTTGGTACTGTTCCCCGAGTTTCTTTCTAATGGCTTCAACTATACTAAATAGCCGAATGAATAAATTAATATCATTGTTATACAAAGAAGCATTAACCGCTTTTTGGATTCTTTTTATCAGTGAATACATTTTAGGTAGAACATATCTTCCATGTTTCAATTGTATATCAATTTGTTCAAATTCATTCAAAAGTCTGTCTTCATTCAAAAATTCAGAAAGTACGATTCCTTGATTTCTTAAATTTGATATTTCTGTGATGATAGATGTAATATCTTGAAATTCCATTTATTATTATTACTAATGTATTTGTATCTTTAAAATATTTTTATATACAAAAAAACAAAACATATACAATGCCCGTCTCTTCCTCATTCGAGTTTCGAGGCAAGAAAGGGCACATACATTAAAGACTTATACAATACCCTAACCCCCCAATCGAGTTCAAAGACGTGAAATCCAAGTGATTTCTTTACAAACATTGAACAATACATTACATATATACAATGCGATTATATAGGATATATACAATGAATGAATATTTACAATGCGATTCAATGAATGAATATTTACAATGCGATTCAATGAATGAATATTTACAATGCGATTATATAGGATGGTTATATACAATGAAATGATAGGATGGTTATTATGATAGGATGGTATGATAGGGACAGTACAGGACGATACAAACATGAAACGACGGGGCGGACCTACACCCAATCTGCCAATCAAAAGCAACCCAAGAAATTAACCCTGGTTGCAGTTGAAAAAATTCAACCACACCATGTCAATGGCGTGGGAGTTTTAATTGGCAAAGTGGGCTTCGTTTTAAAGCCCCAAACTTATTACGGCTCATATTATATATAAGGTGAACTAATACTGCAGTGTCAATGTGTAGGTGTGTATTTATTTTCCTAGCATTTCATAATGAATACTGTGTAGTAATTTCAATGGAAGCTAAGTATTTAAATAAAACATTAAAACAAGAAATACAACTGTTAAATAATAGCAATTTTTTTATTAATTTCTATAATATTACGATTAAATAATCGTAGTAATAATGGATTTACATGACAAGATAACTCCGTAATGGGGATCCCTGTCAATTCAGGACCTGCTATTTCTTGAATCGAGAATGATATTTTTCTGAATTTTATTACACATAACCACACTAAAAAAACTAAACTACATGTAGCGCGTTTTACTACCCTGACCTCACTAATTTGTAATTTTAAAGTAATTTCATTTTCATACAAACGCTGTTAACGCCGTCTTTGTAATTGGGATTTTTAAAAAATCTATTAATAGACCCCTGGCCTTGGATCTCTGTCAAATAAATTGTCTACCCTGTATAGGTTTTTCCAACAAAACCCTAACTGCTGTTCTCAATACAGTCTTTAGAAACAAGAAACAATAACACAAAATCAAAATCCGTACATACCGAGTTAACCATTAAATACGTACATGAGATCACACACATCATTAATTCAATCCAATTTCACATGTATTCTCGGACGAATTACATATCCGGGAATCAATATCGAAAGTAGGATAGTCACGTGACGATCAGTAGTAATGAGGGGAAATACGGAACAAAATAGTAATTATTAAGAGTTATCTTGTAAATAAGAAAACTTTATTCTATGTCCATTTTTCTTTGAGATAGCTGTTTGACAAATCCCTTCAGCAACTTTTCGTACTGAAGGCATACATATTTCAAAATATTTCCCTGCAGCATTCATTGAATGAAAAACTCTTTCTTCATTCGTCGCTGTATCAAATGACTGTACTGGTCTCTTTCCAACTGACTTATAAGTCCCTGTCTTTCCTTTTTTTATATTCTCTCTTTGAGAAATACACTGTAAATTGGAAATCGCGTTATTTTGAATATTAGAATCAATGTGATCAATAACACAGCCATCTTTAATCGGTCCCATATAACACTCAAAGACTGCCCTATGACAGAGATATCCCTTTCCTCCAGCAGTAAATTGCAAGTATCCCTGATTATTAACATATCCCACGGGTTTCTTTAGTCTACAGTGTCTAACAACACCATTACGAGATATTTCATAATTAACGAGTATTGGATGTGGTCTGAATTCTTGCTCCATTTATATAATAATACTATTTGTCTAATTCATTATTTGCTTTAATTATAAATCTATTAATGTAGTCTTGAGGGGTTTTTATGATTTTGTCTTTGACAGAGTCATGGTTAGGGTCAATGATGGCGTTTTTTATTCGTTTATCATAATAACGTTTCAATTCTCTAAACCGCTTACCTCCACAATTGATACATAATTGTGATTTTCCTCTCACACCCACCCCACAATTTATGCATGGGGACGGGCCTGTCGAATTATTTCTGACACTCTGTAAGTGATATCCACAGAATTCACCTCTACACGATTTATTGCATGGGGTTACTGATCCGATCATAAGCCATTTGCAGTGATTCATTATATATAAACAAACTTTTCTATTTAAATACTTGTCTTATTTATATGAATGAAGAATTCAAGAGATTATCGGCAATCAAGCCTCGGAAAAATATTAAATTCAATCTTGATAGAACTCTCGAAGACGTACCAAAAGAGAGAATAACTAATAGAAGTCTGATTAGAAAAATACGAGATTGTGTTCATGAGTTTAAACAGGATGGTGCATCACACACCTGGTCAACATTTAGAATTGATGGTGTTGTTGATGCTAGAATGAATGATGAAACAGCAGCTATGATACTATCACAACTTGGCAATAAACGGTATTTTATCAGAGTGAAATTCATTATCAAATTAGAATCGGGCGAATATATTATAAGAGACAAATTTGTTCCAATTCTCAAAGATGGGACATCAGTCATTGTTAGCCGTTATTCCAGACCAGGGCTGTTAACTGGAATTGATAAACCATACTATGAAAAAGCGTATCCAGAAACAGCAGTCGTTTATGGGATGTATCCGTTAAATAACCCTGACATTGGAAAACTAGCACCAATGAAACAGTCAACGTCAGCGGAAAAGCCACTCAACTGTGTGGCACAAAGAGTCTTAGAACATTTTACAAATGCACTCCGTGGGAATAAATTAACCGATCTAAGACATAAAAAAATAGATGAATGGGAGCTAACAGTGAAAGAGAACGGAGCAACTATTTCCGATATAGCTAGATTGGAAAAGTCGTTGAGATTTCCGATAACCGTTTTAACGATAACTGGCGAAGTATTATACGAATCGAAATACAATAAAAACGGAGCTCCAATCAAAATTATTGATCATAACAAGCACGCATGGACATCCGTGGTTACAATATTCCCGCGAGACAGAACAGTGAAGTATATCCCAGAAGAATTCATCAAGGATGGTATTCTCACTGAAGAAAGATTATTCGATGCTATTGCTAGTTTGTGTAAAAACGACCCTGTATCAGTATGGCTACTTCATAGTTTTGAAGATGAAGAATGTCAATTCAATCAATTTGTGAAACCTAACGGTGAATTATATCGTAGTGAAAGTCTACATAATAGGATGAAAAATCTAGCAATAAGTCTCAGTGAAAACGCTAGCGTTTTTAATGAAAAATCCAAAGATTACGAACAGTTACTTACAAATTGTTTTACAATTCCATCAGTTGCAGCTCATTTTGCAAGAAAGAAAAATAATTGGAAACCAACACGAAAAGAGTTTTTACAGGATGTTCAATCCAGCTGTTTGGAATATTATCATGGCGGTCTATGGAACGTTAAGTACAATCGTGAGAATATGATATCAGTTGATATCGTTGCCTGTTATCCAGGAAGTTTTCTAGGATATGGATTCGCTGGTGAGTATTTTAAACGGTTTGGACATCCCACACATGAAATGACTCGCGTTGCTATTAATGGACCACTGCCTGATTTTGATTTGACCGGTTTTGCTTGCGTAGTATCATTTGAATTCGCTGAAGGACTTCATCCGTGTTGTTATGTTTGGATTGGTAGACACATGGCTGAAAGGATGTGGTTACCAATAGTGTTATTGCGATATATGATTGATTGTAAAGTGTTAGTTTCGTTGATTGTCAGCGAAGCGATTATCTCATATCGAAAACAAACCAATGTCTGGTTACCAGAACCAGAATGTCTTGATAGTATAATCGATAAGTCTAGAAAACATATTGATGCTGACGAGGAGTACATTATTGAATGGTCAAAAAAGATATTTAATCAACGAAATAATGAAGCAAAGGATCTCGGCCGAAGAATAATCGGTAAATTTACACAGGGTGGAAAAAAATTTAACTTTAAAAAACAATCCTCACGATTGATTATAGATGATGCCGAATACGACTTCGTTATTAAAGATGCAGTAGAGAAAAATAGATACGCAAATTGTAAAACAGCCTTCTTGTCCAATAAAACAAAGTTAGGTAGAATTGTTACTTACAGTGATGGAGAAAGCTCTGCATATCTACATTTGAGAGCTTCTATGCTGGGTTATGCATCTATCAATTTATTTGCAATGATAAATAGATTTCCTAGTATAGCAGTCAGAGTTGCAATTGATTCAATGTATGTCGATAAAAAATATATCAAAGAGATAACTAAATTTACTAATAGCAAAGAGACTTGGGGAACATGGCGAATTAAACAAGAAATACAACGCGATTATTCTGAATCAGCAGACGTTGAGATTAAAAGCAGTTACCTGAAGAACGATAATTCTATCAGTGAAAAATCTATGTCTAAAGCACCACCGATATCAGATCCAATTTGTAGATATAAAACAGTTTATTTAAACGGTTGTGGTGGATCTGGAAAGACAACACGTGCGATAGAATTATATCGAGAGAGAACGTCCATGATTGTACTCACACCAACCCATAGACTAGCGAGAGAGATCAAACAACGAAATGTTGAAGCTTGCACGTATCATAGTTTTTTTCGATACAAGGGCGATGCTTGGACTCCTGAGCGAATGGGTGAGAAATTTATTCCAGCGGTTATTATTTGGGATGAAGCATGTACTGTTTCAGAAGATGTATTAAAAATGTTTCTTGATTGGTTATTGCAAAATAATACAAAAATTATATTGTGCGGCGATCATGGTCAACCACCACCATTTGTTGGTAGAAGTCCACATAATTGGTTAAAAGGATTTGTTGATTATTACGAAGAAATTGATACTGACTATAGAGCACTCGATGAGCAGTTACGTGAGTTTAAAAAACTAATTAGATTACAACCCGATAGAATTCAATGTGAAGTAGCGCGTGAAATAATTTCTGAAACACCTATGAATGATTTTTGGGAAACATGGAAACCAAATGATTTTGTAGTAGCAAGTAGAAAGATAGTCAGAGACGCACTTCAGAAAAAGTTGTTTGAGCTACACAAGAAAAAATTCCCAACGTTTCCAGTACCATTGTGTTATAGACCATTGGATACACGAAAGCAGAATATTGAAGTTGAAATTCCAGGCCAGACGGAGAAACAGATTCTAGTGTTAAATGATATTGTGCTAGTTGATATCAATACTGTAGAAGATGCATTATACGCTGATAAATCACCATGGACGCTTGGTTATGTAACAACAATACACTCGTCACAAGGATTGACCATCACGGATACAATTGTTTGGATAGTTGATAATCGCATTGAATGGTCAAATTTAGTCTATCTCGCAGTGTCCAGAGTACGACGAATAAATCAACTACGAAGGATTGTTTTCGATGATGATTTTAATGCAAACGATGATAACACTGATATTAGCATCATTAATAAAAAACTCTCTGGCTACAAACAGCAGGACAAAAAAAAAACAACGAGAATTTGATATTGATGCTGAAGTAATAATTGCATTAAAAGAACAACAGAATAATCACTGCGCCAGTTGCAATTGTATAATGCACTGGCAGTATTCGGATAAAGACCCTCGACAATTCACCGTAGACAGAAAAAATAACAGTCTTGGTCATGTCAGAAACAATGTGATGTTGACCTGTCTTGAGTGTAATAGACGTAACGGAGCTAGTTAAGACCATGTGGCGGTAATTGAGTATCGTCCGGAATGACTTGTAGTTGTTCGCGTGTAAAACCACGCTGAGGTGCAGTTGAATCCAATCTGTAGATTGGAGGTCTACCAGTTGATCGCGTTATGGTTGAAATTTTATGCGTAGTAACACTCCATATAGGATCAGTAGCTCTTCTTTTACCGCCTTCAAGCTCTCCTGGTTCGTATAAATATCTCACAGTAACATCACCGAGAAGTGGCTGAGTGCTAACCCGCTGCGGTTGTTCGGGAATATATTCTTTTTTTATTGCAATATTTGGTTTCATATTAATAGTTCGAGTAATCTCGTTATTTAACGCTGCAACTACACTCGGTAACCTTTGGACCCATTCACGAGATCGTTTTTCTTGGATGAATTCTTTTGCATATTGATATCCAAATAACCGTTCTGCAAGAGTTCGATTAAATCGTTCTACAATTGCCTGATCACGATGTAACGCAGTATGTCCTCGTCGTATTGTAACACTATGAGTTTTCATTGTTGATAGAACAGCACCTTGAAACTCTTTGCCAGGATCAACTTGTAATAGATTTGGCCATCTTAGAGGACCTCGTCGATAAATCCTTTCAAATGCAGAAGCGACTTCAGAAGCTGACTTTGTTTTCAATGGTTCTGCTTGTTTAAATCGACTCGCAATATCAACTACAGTTAGCGCGTATTTGTAACCATGGTCATGTGGTAAAAACAATAAATCAGCCTGATGAACTTCATTGGGTACGGTAACATCAAAATGAGAATAATTAATTTGTTTAGGCGGTGGTAGATAAATTTGCCATATAGCTTGTTTGGATAACCAATCTTTTGCAGTGGATTTTTTCACTTTTGCAGCGTTAGCGAGTTTACTGATTGCTGCTTTACCCCTCCAGTATCCTTTCGGAGAATAATAAATAGATTCCATACTATAAAAACACTGGTGTTTTCAATTACCAGCACCTAACACTAATTTGCCTTTCATAGCTGATTTGACCAACCATGAAGCCAATTTTTCTTTGAAGGATTTATCGGGAATAGCATTTAAGGCATGAATTAATTTTACATCCGCGATATGTCTTTGTTGCAAATTATTGCTTTTATATGCAACATCATGAGCATGACATGCCTTATCAATAGCATTTATCGGATACTCACCAGGCCGGGGCTGATTTTGATCATCAAGTCTGATATCTAATCTCGTTCCGGGACCACAGTAGCTATATCCTGGAAGGTGTTTTTCTCCGGGGTATTTTGCCCATGGGGTTCCGGGGAGTTTTCCAAGTTTTGCGGCAATATCACCTCCGAGTTGCTTTTTTTTAAAAATCTAAATTTTTTTGTACCACATGTTACACACTTACCAGTAAGCGCTAGTCTATTGTTTTTAGTTGTAATGGTTGTCTGATCGGTTGTATCAGTACGCTGTTTACATTTAACACAATATAGATCCATAATTTATATATAGCGTTATGAATATAATTGATTTTTCAGCGACTAAAAGAAGAGAACCGGTAAAACACCACGCAGCGCTTCCGAATTCTGTCCGTGCCATTATAATCGGACCATCTGGATCAGGCAAAACACAATTACTGCTTAATTTGATAATGCGATTTATGAAGTGGGATAAATTATATTTAGTTGCCCCATCCGTAGATGATCAACGGTGCTATGAAGTGCTAAAAGATTTTAATAAAAATGCATCAGAAATTAAAGGTGAAAGTGTAATCGACTTTATTACTGATATTGATGATGCACCATCAGTAGAAGATCTCGATGGAGACATAAACAATCTTGTAGTGTACGATGATGTAATGTTAGATAATCAAAAGAACCCTGCTAGAATATTTTCCCGAGGTAGGCATAAAAACACTGACGTGATATATGTCACTCAACGATATACTCAAATTCCAAAAGTGATTCGCGATAACTGCAATATTCTTGCTGTATTCAATGGCGTTGATACACATACGCTACGAAATATTTGGCAGACATGGTGTTCCGATATGGACTTCAATGGATTTAAAAATTACTTTAGTCATGCTCAGTCTGTCCCATATGGATTTATAACAATAAATTTACACGACCCTCGGTCACGATATCGTACTGGACTTGATCAAATATTTGGTTAAATAATTTGTATTAATCAGCAGCAGAGAGGGTGAAATGACAACATATTTGCGACCGTAGATGGCAGCAATTTGAGTGTGGTTATGACAATGTATTTGCGACAAAATCGCTAAGATGGGGTCTTTATTTTTTTTTTGGTTGAAATATGAGATTTCGTAGGAAGGTTCCATTGGCATTCTGAGGCTTTAATCGATTTTGTCGCAAAAATTTGTAGACGTAGATGGCAGCAATTTGAGTGTGGTTATGACAATGTATTTGCGACAAAATCGCTAAGGCTCCATTTGTAAAATGGGACCTTTAATTTTTTTTTGGTTAAAATATGAGATTTCGTAGGAAGGCTCCATTGGCATTCTGAGGCTTTAATCGATTTTGTCGCAAATATATTGTTGTAGGATTCACCCTCTCTGCTGCTATATATATATATATATATATATATATATATATATATATATATATATATATATATATATATATATATATATATATATATATATATATATATATATATATATATATATATATACATATTCAGTAGTGGTGTCTCGTTTACATTTGGTAAGTGGTTGTACGTAGTCGCTGTATTGGTAATAAACTAGTAGGCATGCGCAAACTTTAGTGGTTAGTTATTATTGGTGGGTGGGGATGTGTTTTGAGTTTTTAGTGCCAGCTTTCGTTGGCGGTTACATGTAATGTTTATGTGAGGTTGTTTTGTGTTTTTGATTGTGGGGGTGGTTGTGTGGGTATAGTACATGTAATCTGTGTTTTTTCCATTTTCCAGTCAGATCGATGTTGTTTTGTGTATGTCCATGAGGATTTGCAGTATATTCGTGTGAGTCATTTGGAAGGGTTTGTTGAGGCGTGCATTGAGAAAGTCTGGAAAGGTTGTGGATGCTACAATTCTTTGTGGATATGTTACGAAGTTGGTGCGTTGTCGTATGTAGAAATTGCAATCATTTAATATGTGTTATAGAGTTTCCTGTTCCTAACAGTGGGGGAAGTTTGCATCTGGTCGTCTAAGATCTTGGAGATATTGTCCTAAGCATGTTTGAAGGAGTGTCTTGCATAGGGTGAGCCGGTTTATCGTACGCTGCTCTAATGTGGTCAGTTTGTTGGTCGTGGAAGCGTTTCTTGTGATTTCAGGTTGAATGCGGTATAGTCCTCTGCACCTGTGATGTATTGTCCCATAATGATTGTCATATCCTCTTCGTAGCTTTCTCGACCTGACTATAGAGCTCCAAGGTGCTGTATTTGTATACTTCGGTGTCTTGTAGGTCTGCTTTGGCGGCTTTGTCTGCCCTGTCGTTGCCCGCTAGGTTTATGTGCGAAGGAACCCAGAAGAATACACATTATTTGTTGGCAAGCAGGAGTTGCCGATGTGTGAGAAGAGCTTCTTCTAGCATGTTAGGTCATGGTTTTGAAATTCATGTACTTAGTGCTTGAAGGGCGCTGAGCGAGTCTTTTATGACTACGCATTTGTTGGCTTTGTGACTGGTGATCCAGGTGAGTGCTTTTGCGAGTGCTCATAGTTCTGCAGTGAAGATTGAGCAGCCATCGCGAAGTCGAGCTTGTAACGTAAAGTTTCGGTATTGTCAATGCAGCCGCTGTTTTGTTTAATGTTTCCGCTTTGGAACCATATGTGTATATATGGATGTCGGTGTGGTATTGCTCATCAATGATTTGGTTGATTGCTCCTAGTAGTTTCCGTAGTATTCGTGCCGCCAAGTTGTTCGCCATGGGGTGGGGTCGCGTAGTGCGATTTCCTCAGTGACGAGTGTTGTAAGGTGCATATCTGTTGCTAGCGTGTGTACATTGTGGCTGTGAAGTTGGTGTAGAATGGTCTGTTGCAGTTCTGAATGGCAATTCTGGTTGGGTTAGATGGTGGTAAGATGGAATTCCGGGTCACGTGGCGTACAATGCATTCGTTCTTTCTGAGTGGCATGTCATCTATTGGATTTGGAGTTCTGCTAGAGATGTATTCGGTAGGGCCCCTGTGCAGATTTTTAGTGCTGAGTACTGGATGATGTTTAGTTTCTGCAGTAGGTGGTTGCTAGCTGAGTCATATGCTTGGCATCCGTACTATATCCGGGATCGAATGACAGATTTGAGGAAGATTAGAAGTGTTTTACTGGTCTACACCACGTGTTTTCCCTGTTAGATGGTGCATTATTTGTAAGTCTTGTTGACATCTTTTGTGGAGTTTGTTGATGTGGTGTTTCCATGTGATTTTGTCATCTAGTGTCATGCCTAAAAAATAGTGCAGTGTGACGAACTTGATGGGTTGTACTTGTAGTAGTAGTGTGGGGTATGGTGGTCGTCGATATTTGGGTGGTGTGAATAGCATTCCTACTGTTTTCATTGGAGATATTTTGAAGCCCCAATGGTCCGCCGAGCTGGTTAAGGATTTGATTTTTTTGATTTATTTCTTTAATGAATTTTGGTCTAGTAGTACCCTCCGCTTTCCATACCCTACTCTCGTCCGCGAACTGCGAAATGTTCATAGTCAGTTTTTCTTGGTGAGTGTGAAGAGAGTTGGGCTGATGACGCTGCCCTGCGGAGTTCCATTGTGAATAGTGTGTACTGGAGAGGTTTGGTCTCCCACTCGAACTTTGAAGGTTCTGCCTGTTAGGAATTGGGCTATCCATTTGTGTATCCTGCCTGTGATACCATGTTGATTGAGTTTGTGTGCGAGTCCCTTTGTCCAGACCAAGACGAAGACTTTTTCCTAAGTCGATAAATATGGCATTCAGGTATCGTAAGGCTTTGCACCTTGTGTTGAATGCAAGATTTACATCAGCTTCCAAGCGTACTATTTGGTCAATGGTGGATCGTGAGTTACGGAATCCGCTTTGTGTCTCTGATAGTTGGTGGGTTATCTCTAGGTGGTGTTTAAGGCGAATGTATACCATGGTTTCCATAATTTTACATATAGAGTTAGTGAGCGAGATGGGTCGGTAGCATATTAGGTTTGCTGGGTCACGTCCAGGTTATGGTATAGGTATTATTGCTGCCTGTTTCCAAGCCTTGGGTATGTTTCCCATGCTCCAGGTTAGGTTCAGGAGGTCTAGTAGTATGAGCTGCATGTTGTGTGGTAGCGGTTTGTATATTGTATATCCCAGATTGTTTTCCACTGGGACTATTGGTTGTTTGTGTCTGATGGTTCTGTTCTACTCTACTATGGTGAAATATTCATTGAGTGGGGATTTGTTGCCTGCCTCCTTTGGGAATTGGTCTAGGGATAGTTGTGGATAGTCTCTTTCTAGGGTGTATCGTTGGTTTGCAAAGGTGTTCGTATTATTTACATTACTGCTGGCATGCGCAAATGTGGCTCCTAATTGATTGGCTCGTTCCTGATTATTCTGAGTGCCTGTAAGTTTTGGGATAATTCTATGGGACTTACCTTTTATACTCGCGATATTATTCCATATTGTTTTACTACTGGTGGTGTGGTTGGGTTTTGAGCAGAATTTCCGCCAGCTGCCCTGTTTCGCCTTTTTGATGGTAGTTTTGGTTTCATGTTCTAGCTGTTGAAGGGTGTTCAGGTCCGTGAGTGCGACTGTGTGTTTGAATTTGTTGAGAGATTTTTCTTTGCGTTGATTATGTTGTTGCATTCTTCGGTCCACCATGGAACTTTGCTTGGATGTGGTAGTCCTCTGGTTTTGGAGATTGCTTCCTGTGCTGTTTGATGGTTTCCGTAATTTTGGCGAAGTAGATGTTTGGGTATACATCCTATTTGGTGATGTTACATAACTTGGTTTGGTAATGTTCCCAGTCCGCTTTTTCTAGGATCCATTTGGATTTTGTTCTATGTTGCTCTACGTTGTACTTGAGGTGTATGGTGATTTGGAGAGGAAAGTGGTCGCTTCCCATTGTTGTCTCAGAGAGTACTTCCCACTTGGTGATAGGTGCTAGTTTCAGGGATGTAAGTGTTAGGTCGATGGTGGAGAAGGTTCATGTTGTAGAGTAAAGCGTGCTGGGGTGCCTGTGTTTAGTAGGTATAACTGGTTGGTTTGTGTAAATTCTTCCAATCGTTTCCCTGGCGTCTGTTTCATTTGATCCCCATGTGTCGTTGTGTGCGTTCAGGTTCCCACATATTAGATTGTAGTTGGTTTTCCGGTGTGCAATTTGTTGTAATGTGATAGTGGTGTCCTTTGTATGTCGGGGGTGGGGGTCATGTATGTTGTTTATTGCGATTTTGTGTATACCTACCGTGGCCTCTACTCATTGGTACTCCATTGGTTCAGTGTCAGTGGTGGGTGGGGTGTGTTCCTTAATTTCTGGGATTGTATCATATACATATATCAAAAGCCCTCCTCCTTGCTTGCCTTCTGAGCGGTGTCTGGTGAAGGTGATGTTATATTTTGGCAGTTTGGGCGGTGCTTGTCTAGCTGCTGGCATCATCATTTCTTGGATACAGATGATGTCAGGTCTGGTAGTGGTGGTGTTGATGGCTGCTAATAAATCTCCATGGTTAGCCTGTAGACATCTGTAGTTCCATTGCCATATGACGAGTTGTTTGCTATTGTGTTGGGTCTGTCTATGGGTGGTTGTTGTTCTTTTATGTTTGGTGGTGCATTTATTTTGGTGATGTTGTGGTGGTAGGTGTTGTTGCTGTGGTTGTGTCTGTTGCAAATCGTCAGTTCTGATGGTGGGGCAGTTCCTGGTACGATGATGTGGCTATATGTGCACAGGGAAGCGGAGTATCTCTGTAAGCTGTAGGTAAGTGTTGACTTGCTCTTTGGTTGAGAAACATGCTATGAAGTATGGTTTATTTGGTTTCTTGATGGTGAAATATCCCTTGTAAATGGTTCTGAGTGCTGTCGCTATTGCATTAATGGTGAGGTGTTTAAACGTCTTGTACTTGCCGCTGATGAATATTGTAAGCTGGTGTGGGTGATAGTAGTGGTGGTTGTGTTTTTGTTGTGTCAATGTTGTATATGTGTCAAATCTTCGGGATTTGCCTTGCGATTGTTGTGTTGGTTCATTGGTGTGGTGTTGCGCTTGTCGTTTTCGTGTGTTGCTTGTTGTATATGTGAGGTCGTTTGTATTAGTGTGTGCAGTTTTTCTTTGTTTGTGTTCTTGTCGGTACTGTTTCCTATCTGGTTTTGGTCATTTTCGATTGCTGGTGTTGGTTTTTAGCTGTTGTTCCCTATGTAGATGTCTTGGTACCGGGTTGGTTTCTCTCGGTGGTGTCTTGCAGGTGTTATCTGGTATTATTTTATGTAGTTGGATTCCCCTGGTGCTCTCTATGCGATGGCCAGTGTAAGTGTTGCATGCAGATTTTTGGATATTTTCCGCTTGTTCTGGGTGGATGCTGTGTGTTGTTGTTCTTTTTGGCTTGAGTGGTTCTTTTAGCGGTTGTTTTCCTTTGGGACGGGATGCATATTAGTTGGACTGGCGTGAAATACAATATGTATTTATTGTATTGGCTATGAAGTGTATTAGTTCTCTGTCGTTTTGTGAGGTTTATCGCGAGCAATTGTCAATTTGGGGTGTAAATTCAACTTTACCTGACTTTAATGTATGCAATGTTAGTGGATATGGAGCTAAGGGTTACTTGGGTTATAAGGAAGTCTAATATTTTGTTACTTGCATTCACCATCATTCTGTTCAGTTACCGTGTACGGAGCGTGGTAGTCCATGGCCTTTGATCGGCTGGAGTGACACGATGCTACTGACAATCTGTCTTATATATCCACGTTGATCAAGGTAAGATTTGAACCCTGGCTGATAGAGGTAAGATGCAACCTGATTAAAATCACTCCAATCTGATTAAAATCATATTTTCACTGACCTAGGTTAAGATATGACATCGACCACCTAGGGGTCATGTTCTGATGTCTTTTGAGTTAGCCAATAGAAATGCAGCTTTCAGAAGTTTGACAGCGAATCAGATCGATAGGCACACAATGATGCTATTCAACTATACTGCTCATTTTCCCAAACGAGAGGATATAAGGCTTCATCTGATAGACTAATAAAATTATCGATTATGGTGACAACTTATGTTACCAGAACATGACCCCTATGCGGTCAACCGTGTAATCGTCAGACATACTAAACCTAATACTTCCGAACCAACCTGTAGTAGCTTACCGGAGACCAAAACACCTAAAGAACATCCTAGTCAGGGCAAAGCTAACGCCAATCGCCAGTCAAAACCAACCTAGTCAATCTGGACCCTGTGGCGATAAAAGATGCAAAACCTGTCAACATATGATAGAGACCAAGACATTCACTAGCACAGTGACTAAAGAAAAACTAAACATACATGGTCCAAACAAAACGTGCAAAACAGAGAATGTGATTTATCTCATCACATGTAAGATCTGTGGCCTTCAGTACGTCGGAGAAACTGAAAAGCTACACAAAAGGATAAACCTTCATAGATCTGATTGGATGACAAAAAAGCTGTACAGAAGCCCGGTCGCAGAACACTTCTCCTCCCCTGGCCACACTTTCAGTGATATAATACTTATCGCTATTGCTAACAACCACAGCTGGAGTTCCGAAACCAGGAAGGAAAAGGAATCATACTGGATACGCCGCCTTAGAACATTGAAACCAAGCGGTCTAAACCAAGAAGACTAGAAAATGAAAACTATGCACTAGTAAAATTTAACATTTTCTAAATCTTCTTATTATCCTTCAATTTTTACTATAAGAATAACCGGTATAGAATCAAATATCCGGGATATAATCTGCGTTACATATGTACAAAAAGTAAAAATACAAAAAGTAAAAATAGATGTCGCTTTGGCTTGTAGACTTTTAGGGAATTATACAACGTTTTCAGTTTCCGCATCTAGTCTATACAAGCTGGTTGTATTTATAGTTTTAACACATGTGAAGACAGCCATGTAGAGGTTTACAAACACAACGTTTTTGTGTTTATTTGTTTATCGTATATATGTTTTGTATTTGCCTTTGAAAAAGACTCATTAAGAGTCGAAAGCGCTTAGGCAAGTTAGTTACTAGTTTCGTACTGTTCGTCGTCAGTTTATAGCATCTATTTTAATTAATCCCTGACACACGTGATCCCTTGGTGGATCCAGTACGCTTGAAAGGGTTGAAAGGGTTATTCGCCATATGATTTGTATTCTTTATATATATATATATATATATATATATATATATATATATATATATATATATATATATATATATATATATATATATATATATATATATATATATATATATATATATATATAAACTATACATACATACATGCATACATACATACATACATACATACATACATACATACATACATACATACATACATACATACATACATACATACATACATACATGCTGTTGTTGTTCGTCCGTCGAGTCGACGAAAACCACTCTAGTCATCCCTGAGTTGGAGGGGCTGGTTCTGTTCTGTGTGTGCGCAGGTGGCTGATAAGGCCAATCCTTGCAAGGAAGGTTCGGTTGCAGAATGGCACGTGCTTTTCTGACTTGCCTCTTTATCTCTGCAGCTGCTATCCTGCTCGATTCACACAGCTTGGAGCCTTTGTGTAGATAGGAACGCCAAGTGATTTGATCGCTAGCTGTTTGCTCCCATGAGTCAGGTTCTATACTGAAAGCTTTCAATGCAGTTTTCAAATTGTCATTGAAGCGTTTCTTCTGACCTCCGTTGGATCTCTGTCCTCGCCATAGAAGAGTCTCTTAGGCATCCAGTGGTTTGGCATGCGTACGACATGTCCCGCCCAGCATAGCTGGGGCTACATCAGGATGGTGTGAATGCTGGAGAGGCCTGCTTTGTCTAGTACCTCAGTGTCTGGGTCTTTGTCCTGCCATTTAATATTGATTATTTTCCTGAGGCTTGTGGTGTGAAAGTGGTTCAACATCCTGGCATGGCGTTGATACACCGTCCACATTTCGCATGCGTAGAGTAATGTTGGGAGTACAACTGCCATGTAGACCTTTAGTTTGGTCATGATGCTGATACCTCTTCTATTCCATACATTCTCATACAATCTGCCAAAAATTGCGCTGGCTCTGGCAATGCGGTGGTTTACCTCGTCGTCAATGGTGACACTCTGTGAAACTAAGCTAACAAATAAAAATGAAGTGGTTCACTACGTTGAGTTTTTGGCTGTTGGCGGTGATGTTTTGCTCAGTATAGGCCTTTCCCGGGGCAGGCTGATGCAGTACTTCAGTTTTCTTAGCACAGATGGTAAGGCAGGAACTGGAGAACTTGTCAACGCTGCATTGTAAGTCTGCTTCTGAGCCAGCATTGAATCAATCCCAGTAACCAAAGACGTCAAACAGGGTTGTGTTCTGGCTCCAACACTGTTCAGTCTTTTTTTCTCCGCCATGCTGACTATTGCTTTCAGAGACGGAGTTATTGGAGTCGGCGTCAGGTATCGTACAGATGGAAACCTGTTCAACCCCAGGAGGCTACAAGCAAAAACCAAGGTTATGACAGACAACATCAGGGATTTCTTATTTGCTGATGATACATACATACATACATACATACATACATACATACACACACATATACATATATATATATATATATATATATATACATACACATACATATATATATATATACATATTTATATATATATATATATATATACATATATATATATACATAAATATATATATAGATATATATATATATATATATATATATACATACATATATAAATATATATATATATATATATATATATATATATATATATATATATATATATATATATATATATATATAAAGAATACAAAAATTATGGCGAATAACAGCCCTTTCAAGAGCGCTGGATCCAGCAAGGTACCACGTGTGTTACCACGTGTGTCAGGGATTGATTGAGATAGACGACGAACAGTACAAAACTAGTATCCTAAAAACTAAAAAAAATATTTGGATTCCTCAGTATCAGCAAAAAGTCTATATAGGCTGGTTGAGACGGTGCATTTTCAGGTTTAATTCATGTAGACACAGTCATTTAGGGTTTTGCAAACACAACATTTGCTGTTTTATTTGTTTGTTTTGTCTATGTTATGCATATGCCTTTGAAAAAACTCATTAAGATTCAAAAGCGCTCAGGCTAGTTAGATACTAGCTTTGCACTCTTCTTCGTCAGTTTATTGCATATATATATATATATATATATATATATATATATATATATATATATATATATATATATATATATATATATATATATATATATACATACTTTGTCATATATTTATATTTATTAAGCCACACATATATTTGATATATAATATGTCGCGAATATTATATATATATATATATATATATATATATATATATATATATATATATATATATATACTACGTCTCATATTTGTTATACATAGTTAGTCGAAAATATTTTATATATACAGTGTGATAAATATAGTTTATGTATACTATGTCACATAATTTTATGTATACTATACTATGTGTATAAAACCCTGACTGTATATCCTGTCATTGAATCAGACAATAGGTTTCCATGTTCACAGTAAATCTACATCGAACTGGAAACGAAGCTTTCTTGGTCTTTTTATAGCTTATTCAGCGTTTTCTTTTTCGCAACTGCCATTTAATTACCAAAACATTTGTATATTAAATAATTTGTCAGTGATGATTTAATAATAAATGAAAGAATGAATGAATGAATGAATCGTCCCATAATTTCCCTATGTTTCCAACACGAGATAAAAACTGGAACGGCTAGCATAACAACATGCATCAGGCAAATTACTTAAATGAGTCAATGAATGTTAGTCTATTTAAAGGCACTCCGATGACTGAGGCATATTACAGTGTGTGTTGATCAGAAGATATCTAGTGAAAAAGGAAGCATATTTTTCTTGATAATATTTTTCTGGAACTGTTAATAATATCAGAACTGGAAAACATACCAGTATGTTACATTGAACCAACTCTTCTTTTTGTGGTAAAGAATTCTCTCTCTCTCTCTCTCTCTCTCTCTCTCTCTCTCTCTCTCTCTCTCTCTCTCTCTCTCTCTCTCTCTCTCTCTCTCTCTCTCTCTCTCTCTCTCATTATTATTATTATTATTATTATTATTATTATTATTATTATTATTATTATTATTATTATTATTATTATTATTATTATTATATGTATATTTGAGTCCCAATATGGTTTTCTTATTGTACAATGTATGAATGTCTATATGTAACTGGGTAGTGACAAGGTGTTACAGTCCTCGTGTCATGCATTAAAAACGTACATCTCATGGGAATAGTAGGGAATGTCATTTACAATAACGACTTCATCTTGTTTGTAGGTGAGACTGAAGTTGACTTCTGCGTTTGGAATTGTACCCATATTTGCCTCTCCGACTAATGTGCATTATATTGATGCCTGAAATTTCATGTTTCTGAAATAGTGGGAAAGTTCGGTGGAACGGTACAATTTCACAAGTGGCGTTACGGTGGAGGGGCTGACTGCACCGGGTGACACCATCAGATGGGGTGACACCAAAATGACTTTACTGTCCATACAAGTTTTTATTTTTTGTGCGGGAAGGAGGTCCATGGGGTGACACCATGAGTTGCCGTACTGGGTGACACCAACCTTAGTGTTGCCACTGAATTTCACCTCGGAAGTGATTTATATCAGTTTGAATAGAATTTAAATTTTGTTAACTTTTGTGTCTCAAATTCGCACCAGCTTCCAATTTAAAATGAGGGTTGTATGTTCAATGCGTATTGACATCTGATTCGGCCAAGGTTAGGCTAAATTATAAAATGTTTCAAGAAGCGTACTCGACAGCTAAACACACAGGATCTGATTCAGTTGTTGTCTTTTTATTCGAGAGTACTTTCTTACGTACTCATATACCTATCGATGGGTATGCGACAGGAGTCCAAACAATAACATATATCGAAAAATACTCTTTGTCTATAATTCATCTTTATCTTTTCGTGAGAGAGAGAGAGAGAGATAGAGAGAGAGAGAGAGAGAGAGAAAGAGAGAGAGAGAGAGAGAGAGAGAGAGAGAGAGAGAGAGAGAGAGAGAGAGAGAGAGAGAGAGAGGGGGGGGAGATCATTGACATCTCACCTCTGTCCGCATGAGTTCGAGTCTGGGGCTTGGCCAAAGTAAGAATGCGAGTCAGCAACTTCCTTGTGTCCGTGGTTTTTACCGGAGTTTCCCGTGTTCATCCTCCGCCTAATATCCTGGCCGCCATGAATGGCCTATCATGTGCTGAAAATGGCGTTAAACCCATAACAACAACAATAACAACAAGAGAGATAGACACAGACACACACGATACAGTCACTGTGTTATAGATTTTATCTGTGTTAGAGGTGGGGAGGCGGAGCATAAAATAGGTTTTACTGTATGCATGTCCGAAAGCAAATAACCGTCCTATTGAAACGATTGTCCCATTCCTTCTTTCTCACAAACGTATATTTAGGCCCTATGTATGTATGTATGTATGTATGTATGTATGTATGTATGTATGTATGTATGTATGTATGTATGTATGTATGTATGTATGTATGTATGTATTGCTAAGCAAGCATCTTTCCCTTTCAGGCATATGTTAGTTACGTATATCGGCAGCTAAATGAAGTTATGTTAGTAACTATAATGGCCTTTTGACCATACATGTCGTGCTATTATACTATGAGTGAGATTACCCTATCCCTGTACGAATGTTGTACTAAGAACCTGTCTCATTACTCTACGCATGTTGATCTATTAACATCATTGTCCCATGCCTGTACGCAAGATGTAATATGAACATGATTGTCCTATATTGTACGCATATTGTTCTTTGACATTAATTGCCCCATGCCGGTACTCATGTTGTTGTACTATGAACATGATTGTCCCATGCCTGTATGAATGTTGTACTATGAACACGATTATCCCTTTCCTGTACACATGTTAAGCTATTGACAAGATTATTCCATAATTGCCTCATGCCTGTACGCATGTTGAGCTATTGACACGATTGTCCCATGCCTATACGCATGTTAAGCTATTGACAAGATTGTCCCATGCCTGTATGCATGTGTAGCTATTGACAAGATTGTTCCATGCCTGTACGAATGTTGAGCTATTTACAAGATTGTCCCATTCCTGTACACATGTTGAGCTATTGTCATGATTATATCAGCTTATACGCATGTTGAGCTATTGACAAGATTGTCCCATGCCTGTATGCATGCTGAGCTATTGACAAGTATGTCCCAGCCTATACGCATGTTGAGTTATCGACAAGATTGTTCCATATCTGTACGCATGTTGAGCTATTGACAAGATTGTTCCATGCCTGTACGCATGTTGAGCTATTGACAAGATTGTCCCAGCCTATACGCATATTGAGCTATTGACAAGATTGTCCCAGCCTATACGCATATTGAGCTATTGACAAGATTGTCCCATGCATGTACGCATGTTGAGCTATTGACAAGTATGTCCCAGCCTATACGTATGTTGAGCTATTGATAAGATTGTCCCATGCCTGTACGCATGTTAAGCTATAGACATGCTTACCACTTGCCTCTACGCATGTTGTTGTACTATGAACATTAATTATCCCATGCCTGTATTCGTTGTGATTTATTGACATGATTTCCCCAAGCATTCTTGCTTTGATTTTAACAAGTAAAAATAATTTTTTCCCCATTAAAACAGTTGACAAAAGTAAATTATCTTGAGGTAAAAGAAATAAAGAAAAAAAAAATCCCGATTCCAATGAATAATCGATCCTCATTTATTCCGCATTTATAGTACAAATAACTTTCCACAGAGTCATTAACACGTGAATTGTAACTTCCTGAACACCGAGGTATGTCGCCTAAACAAAACAATGTTATCTCCTGATGGGTATTTTCTAAAGTCGGATAGAATGATGGCAGAAATTGCATTCTCTTCACGACACCATATTTATTTCTACCGGGGTACCAAACACAATCAGTTTTATGTATTGTACTCCCACAGTAGCCCTCTAACCTTAGAACCCAAACAATGCAAACTAAATGTCCGATGATTGATAACAGATTACAATACAATGAATTTAATTCTACATGTAGACAATTTAAAAATGTGTTTGTGACGGTCTACTGCTCAATGTTATATAAATTTGTACAGGTACAAATTGTTATTACTTTGAGATATAATTATTATAATTGGTTGACTAATGTCTACTGAATAGTCATATTAGGTCACATAAAAGACTAATTTGCTTTCCTTTCACAAACAGTCTAAGGCTCCCTGACATCTGACCTCTGTCAGCCAAGTCTGTTCTAACAGTCTCGTCCAACGTGGGTATGCGAGAAACTTTGACATTAGCTTCGCGTAGGTATGTGGTTGTTTTCGGGGTTTTCGCCATTTCATTCTCTGTAAATAAACCATCTGCAATATAATATGTTATACAGGGCTAGATCACATCTAGTATTCTGGGTCAGTGACAGATGCTTCCAAAATTCAAAAGGGCCCTGACGTTCTACGAAAGGGCACCAAACGAAAGTTCTGTGTCTACTCAGTGTGCATGATACCCATACTCAAAGCGTCCATGATACTGATACTCACAATGTGCATGACACCCATACTCACAGTGTGCATAATACCCATACTCACAGTGTGCATAAAACCCATACTTACAGTGTGCATAATACCCATACGCACAATGTACATAATACCAAGACTAACAGTGTGTATAATACCCATACTAAAAATGTGCATAATACCCATACTCAAAGTGTAAATAATACCCAGACTCAAAGTGTGCATAATACCCATACTCACAGTGTGCATAATACCCAGACTCGGTGAGCATAACACCATTATGAAAATGTGCATAATACCAATACTCAATGTGTAAATAATACCCATAATCGCAGTGTGCAGAATACCCAGACTCACAGTGTGCATAATACCCATACTCACAGTGTGCATAATACCCATACTCAAAGTGTAAATAATGACGAGACTCAAAGTGTGCATAATACCCAAACTCAAAGTATGTATAATACCCATACTCACAGTGTGCATGATACCCATACCAACAGTGTGCATAGTCCCCATACTCACAATGCGTATAATACACATACTCAAAGTGTGCATAATACGATTGCTCACAGTATGCACAATACCATACTCTCAATATGCATAATGACCATACTCAAAGAGTGCATAATACTCATACTCAGAGTGTGCACAATACCCATACTCAAAGTGTGCATAATACCCATACTCACAGTGTGTATAATTCCCACACTAACAGTATGCACAATAACCATACTCACAGTGTCCGTAATACCCATACAAACAGTGTGCATGATACCGATATTTACAGTGTGTATTATCATCTTACTCAGAGTGTGCATAATACCCATGCTCACAGTATGCACAATACCGATACTCACAGTGTGCATAATACCCATGCTCACGGTGAATAATACCCTTACTACCAGTGTGCATAGTACATATACTCACAATGCGTATAAAAACATACTCAAAGTGTGCATAATACCCATGCTCACAGCATGCACAATGCCTATACTCATAATGTGCATAATGCCCATACTCAAAGAGTGCGTATTACTCATACTCAACGTGTGCATAATACCCATGCTCACAGTATGCACAATACATATACTCGGTGTGCATAATACCCATACTCAAAGTGTGCATAATACTCATACTCACAGTGTGCATTATACCCATACTCACAGTGTGTATAAGACCCATACTCACGGTGTGCATGATACCCATACTCACAGTGTGTATAATACCCATACTCAAAGAGTACATAATCATACTCAAAGTATGCATAATACCAATATTTACAGTGTGAATAATACATATACTCACAGAGTGCATAATACCATTACTCACAGTATGCATAATACCCATACTCACATTGGGCATGCTACCCATACTCACAGTATGCATAATACCCATACTCACAGTGTGTATAACACCCATACTAACAGTGTGCATGATACCCATACTCACAGTGTGCATAATACCCATACTCACAGTGTGTATAACACCCATACTAACAGTGTGCATGATACCCATGCTCACAGTGTGAATGATATCCGTACTCACAACGTAGATGATACGCATACTCACAGTGTGCACAATGTCCATACTCACAGTGTATATAATTCCTAAACTAACAGTGTGTTTGATACACATACACGCAGTGTGCACATTACCCATACTCACAATGTGCATAATACCCATACTCAAATTGTACATAATACTCATACTCATAGTGTGTATAATACTCATACTCATAGTGCGCATAATACTCATGCTCAGTGTGCATAAAACCCATGCTCATAATGTGCATAATACCCATACTCACAATGTGCAAAATACACATACTCACCGTGTGCATAATACCCATACGTACAATGTGCATAATACCAATACTCACAGTGTGCACAATACCCATACTCACAGTGTGCATAATAGCCATACTCACAGTGTGCATAATAAACATACTCACAGTGTGCATAATAGCCATACTCACAGTGTGCATAATAAACCTACTCACAGTGTGCACAATAAACATACAGTGTGTATAATACCAATTCTAACAGTGTGCATAATACCTTTTCGCACAATGTACATAATAACCATACCACAAAGTGTGCATGATATCCAATAAACATACGCAAGAAGAAAACGGTAGTCAAATTTTAAGTGACAAGTGTCTGTACATTTATGTGTTTGAAAGTTTTTGCTAACCTGGGAGTTTTCGGATACATTTCATTCGAGAATTTCATTGATGAAAAATTGCGTTAAGCCCATAACAACAACAACTACATAATAATAATAATAATAATAATAATAATAATAATAATAATAATAATAATAATAATAATAATAATAATAATAATAAATTCACCTCGTGTTATTTATATGTTGCTAAGGAGCAATTAGGACAGCCTCCTTCTGGGAATACAACAAGAAAGACAGCAAGAGATAACATAAATGGCGCTTGTAGAAAATCCGTATAATGATTAAGCAAACGTAAGTACATTTCTATTGTTTTATACATCACTGATTTGCTATGATTTTGATTGATTATATAAATGATTAATAGTGCAGGAAAGAGGATTCTGAGCTGAATACTTATGGCTTCCTGCATCTCGCATTAATATCTTATATTCTTCCTTCTTTGTTAGATCAAACTATTAGAAGGCTTCCTAGAGAAAGAAGAAACATGTGTTACTGGAGTGTTTGCTTCATAGTTTCCTGATGAATATCTGAACAAGTTACAAGTTTTGTCTATTTAAAAAGCCAAGGTAAACTGTTTTCTAATTTTGCTGGCAGATTCACACACACACACACACACACACACACACACACACACACACACACACACACATACATACACACACACAGAGATATATTAAAATGTTGTGTATCCAAAGTTGTACCACCAAAAACCAATATTATAACCATTCGCACGTTATCGGAGAAGACCGTACTGATGGAGTAGAGGTAGAGCAGTTTTGATCAGTCACAACATGTTGGTGGTAGGCAGACTGTACTTGCTCTCGCGCATCATGCATAGCCAGGTGGACGCAATTTCAACAGAGACAGACAGACAGATATACAGACAGACAGATATGTAATCAAGTTGCTTCAAACTGAGGTGATTTTCTAAATGTGATTCATACAAGCTCCACCTATGTCAACTCCCACTATCTCGATGTGTTCGTATATGCTCAATATTACAATGTGCAGGACATGAGGGAGCTCTTTGATACAGTTATTATTTCTTATCATATAGACTTCCTTAAGGAAGTAAACATATATCATAAGTTATAACTTTTATGTTATCATCTTAAACATTTTATGTGTTATATATGTACGGTTGCTAGATTTTAGTTACCTTTCATCTGTTTACGTTGTCATACATTATTTGCAATCCCCGTTGATCGGGAAACGTTATTTTTTTTTATCACAGTTACCATTTTTATCGTTTTACCTTTACCTATTTGGTTTCGTATCGCTGGCCGATATAGAACCTTTTTACCATTTGGACATAATGAAGGATATAACCTATTGTATGGCGCTAAATGGCCTCTTTGTACTGGTGCGCCGTAAAAATTCAACCAACCAACCAACCAACCAATCGTATATTCTCTTAATAGCTCCAGATCCACATCACACACGATGTTTATTCCTTGTTATTACTGTTCTTCCTAGTTTATTGTCGATAAATGAATGTTAATTAGTTGAGTTGTGACCTGTAATAAATATGTATTTGATAGTAGTTAACCAGTTAAAAGTTAAAGTAAGAAAAACCTGGACATATTTTGCTAAAATGTGTACATGCACACATTTGTGTTACTTCGAGTTGTAGATTGTCACGAACACTTTTTATAAAAATGTTTGAAGGTACAAATTTTAGCTGCATCGCATTGTAATCTAACGACCGCTATATTGAGTGAAGACAAAAATAATTTTGTTCTCCCCCCCCCCCGCCCATCACCACCACATGCTGTTAATCCTGGGTCATGGTCTTGCACTGGGAAAATTATCTATATGCAATCTACGGAAATCCTTATTTTTCAAAATGCACATGCTTACGGCATACCAAAACCAATCCTTATTTTTCAAAATTCACGTGCTGAAGGCATACCAAAACCAATCCTTATTTTTCAAAATGCACGTGCTTACGGCATACCAAAACCAATCCTTATTTTTCAAAATCCACGTACGGCATACCAAAACCAATCATTATTTTTCAAAATGCACGTGCTTACGGCATACCAAAACCAATCCCTATTTTTCAAAATGCACGTGATTACGGCATACCAAAACCAATCCTTATTTTTCAAAATGCACGTGCTTACAGCATACGAAAACCAATCCTTATTTTTCAAAATGCACGTGCTTACGGCATACCAAAATAAAATCTGTTTGATTCTATAGTCCTATGCCTGATAATGACGAAGAGTGACGTTGGACTTGCCAAGTCAATGTACCAATAAAAAAATGTTAGTCTTTTCTAAGGTATGGATGTGAAAGAATAAGAAAAAAGAAAACAAAAAGGAAGAAGATTGGTTTTATATGAATCGTCATCATCGCTCTTGCTAAATTGGTAAAGTACAGATTATTTAGTTATCCTGCAAAAGTATATTTGCTATGACCTTTTTTAACACGTGTAAGGAAAAGCGCCTAAAGGGATGAAATCCAAAATTATAATAAAATAAAATAAAAAAAGCCTGATGAGACTCCCGATTTATTTGTACTTTTCATAATACAATAAAGAAGAGATACCCTTTACGTCCCAACAATGTTGATTTCATTGTACTTTTCATGATACAATAAAGAAGAGATACCCTTCACGTCCCAACAATGTCGATTTCATTGTACTTTTTATAATATAATAATGAAGAGATACACTTTGCGTCCAAATATGTCAATTCCATTATACTTTTCATGACAAAATTATGAAGTAGAAATTGAATATTATTACCAGACACGTTATGGTGTTTTATGGAAGAATATATTTAAACATGTATTAAACCTAACTGTTTTACTATCGTTCTTTCTTTTATCTCTTGTCGGATAACATAAAAAAATGTGACAGCTGGGCATACCGTCAAATTGTTATCAAATCTGGATTGTAATTAAAATCTGGATTGTAATTCAAAACTGAAACGTTTTCTCCAGCTAAATATTTTTAGGTCTGACGAAAATATATTAATACATTAAATTTATGACAATGGAAAGATGATAGCATAGGGACAATGCGATAGGGATGATGTCATAAGGATGACTGTAGATTTAAGCATTTCATTTACTTATTTGGAAAGTTGATATCATATGGATGACGCGATAGGGATGATGTCATGAGGATGACTACATTTAAGCATTTAATTTACTTATTGGAAAGTTGATATCATATGGATGACGCGATATGGATGATGTCATGAGGATGACTACATTTAAGCATTTAATTTACTTATTGGAAAGTTGATATCATATGGATGACGCGATATGGATGATGTCATGAGGATGACTACATTTAAGCATTTCATTTACTTATTGGAAAGTTAATATCATATGGATGACGCGATATGGATGACGTCATGAGGATGACTACATTTAAGCATTTCATTTACTTAATGAACTTCTTTCTTAATAATAGAACGAGATGGAATTTTCTTTTCCAATGACTAGCAAGAAAAATGTTGATAAACGACAATGCTCACATGTGCACCATTTCTGTACGTGACAGTAGATTAAATTTACTTTGCTGTTAACTACCTTTCGACATGTAAAGCTGTTTGTCCGGTAAAACATTGTCCGTTGTCTAAACGGACACATGCTCTTTGACGTTTCTTACTTTATTATTGATTTAATATCTATATATTCTTATAGGGTCAAGTTTACAAAAAGCCAGCCTATATCAGAAGATGACTCGCTTAATTTTTACCTGTGCAAAGATCCAAATAAACTTCAGTGTACTTTTAGTAATAGGTAAGTTAGTGAAACTATTAGAAACACGGCGTTCAAACACACAAACCTACACACAATGACACAAACCTCAAATCTAGAAATGCCCATTCGTCACAATCCTTACTATATACATAAATACCTCGTAAAATATTCGTACAACTAAGGAAATTAAGAAAGAAATAGAAAATGTTGAAAGAAGTAAGGATGGAAGGGTTTATAAAACACTCGAAAATTGATGCATTAAATTAAAATATCAAAAATTCTATATTGGCCTGGATGAGATAAGTATAACATATAGCGATAAATTATTTATCACAAGTCTTTTTTATCCTTGCATGCTTTTCTTGTTTGTATTATGTACTTTGTTCTTTATTATGCATACTTTGTTTCTACATGTAAGATGCAGATTTACGATCATATGTCACTTAGATATGCTTTATGTTAGGCACATGTCACATAGATATGATTTATGTTAGACATGATATCTCGAGACTACATTTCAAAAACAAAAGATAGCAATCAAGTCACAAGTTCATATTTTGTGGTGTTTTTTTTTTTTTCCTGAGAATAGTTCGTCTTTGAGAAACACGACGCCTCACAGAGAGAGAGAGAGAGAGAGAGAGAGAGAGAGAGAGAGAGAGAGAGAGAGAGAGAGAGAGAGAGAGAGAGAGATTAAACTGCAAATTTATTACGAGGTTTAGCATAAATAAAAGGATGATTGATTTTCTTTCGTCTTCTTTGGTCAAACTACATCCTTGTCCATTATGCGTTGTTAGGCAAAATTTATTTTGTTTTCTCAGGAATATCCACTTGCCTTATTTTATCTACAACAGCAAGTGCTGATAGCACTAATACTGTAGAAAGCACTACCTCGAGTAGAATAACATTAACGTCAATCACATCAGCTGACCAAACTACAACAAGCACTTCTGGTACGACAAGTTCTGCCAGACAGACAGACAGCACTAACTCAGTAACATCTATAACGCCAAATCAGACATCAACCTCATCCACAACGGCAAGTACAAATACAAAACCTAGCAACACAGTCAACATAAGCACAAGTACAAGCAATGGCAACACGGTCAACACAAACGCAAGTACAAGCATTAGCAACCTGGCCACCACAAGTACAAGTATTAACAGCACGCTCAGTACAAGAATAGGCACTAGCGATACAGAGACAGCACATAGTTCAGTTACAGCAATAACTTCCACTTACTCAAGTCCAATCACAACCAAAAGTACAAACTCGACAACACAAATACCATCAAACACCACAAATTCAAGCACTACATCGCAGGAAGCTTCAACACTCAACTTAAGTACAACACAAAGCGTCAGTTCTACACAGACTTCAACACCGATTTCTACCGCTTCCAAAGCGACATCAAAAGAGACAGTCACACCCTCCATCGCCATTTCTTCTGCCACGCCATCAATTGCATCTTCTGGCATACAATCAAGTATAACTACAAACACGCAATCAAGTACAACTACAGGCACGCAATCAAGGACAACTATAGGAGAAGAAAACAAACTTCAAGACCTTCAAAAGAAATATGATGGTAACTTTTGTGTAAAATCCTAGTAGTTACTTATTATCGGGACTCCTATGTAAATTCCAAGTAGTCACTTATTATCAATACTCTTACGGAAAATCCTGGCAGTCACTTATTATCGATATTCTTACGTAAAACCATGTAGTCATTTGTTACAGGTGCTCCTACGTAAAATCCTAGTAGTCACTTAGTATCGGTACTCTTACGTAAAATCCTAGTAGTCACTTAGTATCGGTACTCCTACGTACAGTCCTAGTTGTTGCTTATTATCGGTACTCCTACTTAAAATCCTAGCAATTACTTATCGATATTCTTACGTAAAATCCTAGTGGTTACTTATTATCAGTACTCTTATGTAAAATCTAAGTAGTTGCTTATTATCGGTACTCTTACGTAAAATCCTAGTAGTCACTTATTATCGATATTCTTACGTAAGACCATGTAGTCATTTGTTAGAGGTGCTCCTACGTAAACTCTTAGTAGTCACTTATTATCGGTACTCTTACGTAAAATCCTAGTAGTCACTTATTATCGGTACTCTTATGTAAAATCTAAGTATTCGCTTATTACCTGTACTCTTATGTAAAATCCTAGTAGACGCTTATTATCTCTGTTCTTGTTTAAAATCCAAGTAGTCACTTATTATGGGTACTCTTTTATTCAATCCTAGTAGTCATTTATTATCGGTACTCCTACGCAAAATCCTATTAGTAACTTATCAACTGTACTCTTATTTGTCAAAGCCTACATTAAATGGGGGCGGGGCAGAGTGAGAGATTTTGTTGGTACAATAGCAAATTTTAATTTTGATTCCTCGTTTAGTGCGTTGCAGCAGACAAAAATCTTAAATTATACATAAGTTTACTTGGCTGCTTTTATCAATTTAATAAATTCAAAATTTATGCGTGTGCTGTTTCATTGACGTGCCGCAACCATGCTGAATTTGTTTCAAAGACCAATTTCTGTTCGATTGTTTTCAGAATTAAAAGACCAAAGAACACAATTTATTATAGCAACTGGTGTGCTTGCTGCCGTGATTTTTATTATCTTCGTTGCATTTATCTTGTGGTGTATCAAACGGTGAGTAGCCTGTAAACTTGTTGCTGTTTGCGACTATATGTCTCCATTCTGTTTGGTTTCATGATATTAGACTTTTGTAGTTGTTCTGTATTTATCCTCGAATATTCATCACGTGATTGTAAGAACAGAGGTTTACAGAATTTTTTAACGTAAAGATTGTAAAATCATTTTCCTAAATACAAGCGGGAACACTCTGAATATTTCCCTTCACAGCAAATACTTAAACTGATTATTTCCCTTTTTCAGAAACGTGGCTGTTATGCAGATAAATAAATAAATAAATCAGTGGCGTCGCTAGGGCTGCTGTCACCCAGTGCGGAAAACTCACGGTGTCACCCCTCCAGATTTCGACCACAGATTTATTCTTATTTATTCAACATGTAATAAGTCAACAGTATCAAAATGACAAGAACAAAAAAAAACAAGTTAACTGAAGGTCAGCGTGCACAAGTATTAAAGAACTGAAACAATGTTAAGTTATAGATATTAATACATTCTTTAAAATTTTCCTTTCCTGGTCTTCAGAGCTGCCAACCTGTCAATCACTTCTTCAAAGAGTATGTCCTTCACGGTCTCACTTTCAATTGATAATAGAGCCAGATCAGAAAGTCTTGACTGTCCCATGGTGGATCGTAAATAGTTCTTTATCAGCTTTAGTTTTGAAAGCTCCGCTCACATGAAGCCACAGACACACAGATCGTGAAAAATAATTGAAGGCTTAGAGACAGTATTGGGAGAGATTCAAGGAAGTCTCATTCAGCTATAAATTGCAAAACATCAAACAATGACCAGTCCATGGCTTTGTGGAGATCAATATCAGCTGCTTTCAGGTGCCTTCTAAGCCTTAGTATTTTTTTAAAAGCTCATCTTCAGATACATCGTCATAGAAAGAGGTTAATTTGGAAACGGACACCAGTAACTCTTCTTGACTTGCCGATAGTAGACTCATGGGTTGAACTGCCACAAACATATCTGCTACTTCCTTGATCGCTTTTGATCTCATCTGGAGTTCAGAATGAAAACGATCAAAACGATCAACCTTCAACATTCCAGCATCTTCCTACTGTTTTCTTCTCGCAGAGAGAGAGAGAGAGAGAGAGAGAGAGAGAGAGAGAGAGAGAGAGAGAGAGAGAGAGAGAGTCCAGCGTCTCTCAGTTATTCCCCCGCCATTTTCTTCTTGAACCTTAATCTTCTTTCTACCGAAATTCCATATTGGTCTGATTTTGAAAGTGCTTGTGCAATTGTATGCTCAACTAAGTGACTGCGTTTCTCGTGCAGAAACAATCTTAAGGCCTCTAACTTAGTCACAACTTGGTCAAGAGTTAAGCCTTTAGTCTGCAGGTACTGCTGGGTAAGATTGACTTCCTCAAGTAGATCAGCTCAGAGGTAAAGGTAGCAGATGAACGTGAAATCACCGTCAGCATGTAAAAGACATTGTGTTGTACCCCTTGTGTCCAAATTTTCACTAGGATCACATAGAGCTTCAATCGCCGCCATACATTCATCAAACGTATCTTTCATTGGATTTTATCTTTCACTGGCTTAATAGCAGCATAATGAGCACTCCAACATGTTGTTGATAACCTTTTCACCGACATCCCAGTGTGTTCAATCAAAACATCCCATCGATGAGTGGAAGCAGCAAAGAATGAAAATATTCTCTCAAGAGTACCAAAAAATGTAACACATAAAGCATTTTCGGCAAAAGAGTGTTGGCCAAACAAGTTCAGTGAATGGTCCACACACCCATTAAAAATTGCTTTCTTATTCTTTCTTTTCAGAATGGCTTGAACACCTCCATGGATTCCAGACATTGTTGCAGCATTATCGTAGCCTTGAGCTCTGCACATTATTATGTCAAGTCCGTCGTGTTTTATATTTGTAAGAATGTCAGAACTGATGTCATCAGCTTTTTTCCCACTTTAAGGGAAAAATCCAAGGAACACATCTTTAACTTCAACTTTCCCGTTGTGGATTTTTACATATCTGATCACCTCAGACATCTGGGCAGTATGTGATATGTCAGGTGTGCTGTCGATCATAATTCAAAAATACCTCGCAGTTTTTATATCCTTGACAAGAATCTCCTTCACATGATTTGCCAGGACAATTATAAATTCATTTTGCGTTTTTGGTAAAAGGTAAGTTACGGATGCTTTTACTGTACATGTACTCCTCGTTAGTCTCATTAGGTGTTCTTTCAGTCATATTTAGAAAGCATCTCAACCATCTCAAGAAAGTTTCCTCTATTCAATGAAGCTTCATCTTCGTTGTGGCCACGAAATGCCAGATTCTGCTTAGCAAGAAACAATGTGATATCCAGCAATCTGTGCAAGATATCCCTCCACTTGTTCTTCTCCCTGTCCATAATAGCAATACTTTCAGCATCAATTGTTTTGTGTCATATAAGTCATGCTGCCAATGTTTTCCATTTTTCAAGGCAACCTATATGATCTTCCGATATCTCATGATTATGTAATTTCGGGCTCAGTTTCCACCACTTATCAAACCCAGTAATAAAATTTGGATGTTGTTTCTGTAACATTAGCAGCAAACAGTCTGCAGCAAAGGCAGTATAATTTCTCATTGACGGATGAATAAACCATCCATGACCGCAGTATTTTCTCGCCATTTGGCATCATCTTGTAAAACCATTGTTTGGTTAGCTTGCGCACGTCTCCTTTAGCTTTTTCATCTTGCCTTGTCACAACACAAAACGGTCCGTCCTTGTTCTGAAACGAGGGGCTCCCTCTTTTGATAATTTCAACCCGAAAGTTATCTGGAACTGGTACATTCCAGAAAGAAGCATCTGATAAAATATTCCAATTTTTCTCATTAACCTGACTCAGCATGACATTTGCAGTATCTTGGTTTGAATTAACATTATCATCATTCTCTGCTGCTTCCAAATCATACACGTCTATTTTTGTAATTCGTCGTCAATCTCGTCGATTTTCTGCACTACTTGCTCTTCTATAGAATGCATTCTGCTAGCATCGGAGGAATCAGTATCGATTGTAGACTGAGGAACGTCTTTTGATGAACCCTGGCCATCATCTGGTTTCTTAACATATCGCAGCATGAATCCTGGTAGTGATTTTAGTGAGTCATACCTTTTCCTTTTAACTTTTCGCTGCTGGCAGCCACTAGGCCGTTTAGATTTGTGCACTCCATGCATTGCAAATGGATTTTTGTAGGGCAGCAACAGCAGCTATGTACGGGTACCGATTGAGGGGTTTCACAGCAGGTCAACGAATGTATGCGTGTCGTCATTATCATAGCAGTAATTAATTACTAGTAATACTCACTTTTTGAGTGTAATCCTTTCTTCCCTGTTCATCTCTTATAAAAATTGCGTCATGTTCTAATTTACTTTAAACAGGTTAGTGATACAAATTACAAGTTTCACAAAATTTACTGTTTTGATAATAAAAAAAACGAGTATGTAAACGTCATAACACGTTATACCAAGCGTCAAGCCAAAGATGGTACCTCGTGCGCATGAAGCACTCGGCCTACGGAAACGCCTCCAAGTCTATTGATCTGTTCTACCTCATTAATTATCGCGTTCGTAAATAACTCCAAATTTTGATCCGACCAGCTCTGAATCTCATTAAAATGAGCCCCAGATGCTCTGCAGACTGCATGGTGGCACCCTTTCCCTGTTCTGCCTTTTAGTCATGAATTTGTTTAACTATGATCGGTTATCCGTTTATGAAATACGACTGGACCGAGCAACGTCTGCTCTGTAAAATTTGCAATTTTTCAGTTGGTGTCACCCCTCTGAGATGGTGTCACCCGGTGCTGTCCGCAACCCCCGCACCCGCCTAGCTACGCCACTGAAATAAATAAATAAATAGATAAATAAATAAATAAATAAATAAATAAATAAATAAATAAAATGTAATTGAGACCTTCATACTAATAATCAATAATTTTCTTTGCAGCAGCCGCAGTGATCGGCCTGCAGATTATATCGATGATTTGGAAAGTCCTCAGGTATGTTTTTGCAGTTTTCCATGCATTTTCATTCTTTCTATGCATTTATCTAATTTATCTTTTAAAGAAGTTTTGCAATAATAATTACTTTTTCTTGTGTGTAAAGCTGAATAATTATAAAAGAACAAATAATGCAATCTACCACTACGTCACTGGTCAGCTTCAAGAAGATTTTTTTTTAAAGTCCCATTCAGCTATAATAGGGTAGGTAAACTATATTTTATACCAGTCATAAATGATCGAGTATGTGATTGAATTTTTTTTTACCCGAATCAAACAATGTATCAAAACTTATAACTTATAGGTGTATCCCTGGCTGTGTGTATTTATAAGTTGATCTGCATAGGTGAACAGCCTATTGCGGTTGTTGGGTCATCGAGCAGATTTCAATCAAATATTACATTGTACATGAAGACTTTAAGCGATATCTCGCAGTGACATTATATTTATCAGGTATACTAAGGCTAACCAAATCCCACATACATAAAATTTCTCATCTTTAAAATAAAATAATTCAGCTAACGTTTTGCACGTTGATTATCTGTTAATTACGATGGAATAAATGCAATGTGAAACCGTTTAAGTTAAAACGATGCCCATATGTTGCATGCCGATTAACTATTAACTGCGACAGAATAATTGTAATGTTTTATACGTTGACTATATGCTAGATTCCTAAATAGGCCACACTCTTGCAGAGAAGCCATATTTAGACTCTGCCAAATTCCTAAAATGGGCCACTCTCCTCAAGAAAAGCCATATTTAGACTCTGCCAATTTCCTAAAATGGGCCACTCTCCTCAAGAAAAGCCATATTTAGACTATGCCAGATTCCTAGAAAGGGCCATGTCTCTAGAGAAGCCAGATTTCGACTGAGTTTAGTTGAAGCCGGCTCCCATCGTTGATTATCACCCTTCAATGTGATCATAACGATGACACTAGGGAACAGAAGGAAAGGGAATGATTGAACACTGTCATATGTAAAGGAAAACCTAGTCAAAAGAATATTTTTTGTTGTCTGTGTTAATACCCAATAGATTTCATCATGTGATACAATAAAACGTGGTATTTTAACGAATGGCGATGCCTCAGGTTATAGTGACACGTCCTACTACCGTGGCAGTAAAACGTTTTGTTCAGTAATATCATCATTTGTAACTTATGAATAACCTGTATGTGAACATGATGACAGGAAGTTGACGTAACCGTCAAATTTCAAATTTTGAAGAGAAACTCTGTTGAACGTAGGTTACCTTTACATGTACAGATTTAGGTAAATCCCATATATACCATATTCAGTAGCCGTCCTTACTTCTCAGTGATAAAATCATACCTAGCGCAATATTCACAAATCGTCTGCACCACACCCTAAACAGGAGGAAGGATTAATTGTCAAACTAGTGAGTTTTGTTTCAGTTGGAGTTCTTATAACTATCGCATAAAAACAAGTAATGAACCCTGACGTCCCTTCAAATTCATATAAAGGTGTTTTCTGGACACGGAGCATACAATTAAAGTTTACCTGAATTGGTGTTCTCTGTAATGATGCTATGTAATATAACATAATAATATCATAAATCAGACGTATCTAATGGAATCACTACTATACATTAAAGTCTCTGTCAAATTTATTAAGTTAATGTTAAAATTTTGTTAATAAATGTGTTGCTTTTATATATGTGGTATATTTGGGTTTGGTTCGCATCTAGGAGTGACCTCCAACGGTGAAATTTGCCCGGTATCAAATAAAGCTACGACATGTAGGGATTTATGAATGGAATAAAGTAGTAATCTGAGTTAATATATAGGACAAATAAGACGAGACCGCGTTACAAGTAAAGACAAAATTTAATAAAATTTCAAACAATGAACGAGTCGACAATATAAAAATGACCGTTCGAAAGATACACTTCTTTCTTTACGTTTTACTAATTAAGGAATTTCAAAAATGCAATAACGTTATAATACTAACTGATGCTGCTTAAGATAGAATCCAAAATCATCATACAAGTTCCTAATATATCGAACGCATGACCTGTTGACTGCTCCGTCCCAAATGTCCTCAGAGACTGTACTTCGGTTCCGGTGTTTCAGTACGTCTCCGTTCCACTTTCTCTCGTTCCAACAATTCAAGATGTTTTTTCCCCTTTGTTCCAAACTGTCTTTTTCCTTTCCCCACTGTTTGGGTTGTAACTCCTTTCAGACTATCTCACCTTATGAAAATATAAACAAACAACCTAAATCTTCCGTCACATTAAACGGAAATACATAATTAGACTGACCCCCTCGAGTTAAGAAATTACTCTATCGACTTTTAAACAGTCTACACGCTAGTTCCTAGACTAATGATCAGGGAATGTAATTTACACCACATGTGGCATTATTCCTTTTCACTCGACCTCATTACACGTAACTGAATAAAATTCTACATTATACATCAAGGCTACCATTATACACAGTAGATTCGTTCGGATAGTTCCGACTACTTCCGTAACATCAATCATCAATTCATTCATTGACTATGAATACAATATCATCAGTTAAATGAACTCAACACAGTTATGTCGGATACATAATTCCCTATATAAAATAAGTACGAATTCAATCTACTTAATTCCTACAATAATCAAGACTACAACTTAGAAAACCGTCAACGCATATGTAAAAGAAAATATAGTTACGCGGGCTCATATCAACAAACTAGACACGTGTATACCATATCAAGAAAAATTAATCTACGACTGAACGAATAAATTCATGCAAATACATGCTTCTACGAACAATTAAGTAATAACATAAACGACGTAAATAAATTCCTGCAAATGCAAGTACCTACAAGCAATTAAATCATAGCATAAAAGAAGTATATGAGATTTATGCAATTGCCTCGGGTTGTTTTTCTTGCTTTTGGTGTCTGTCGAAACCTCCAGACAAACGTCTTTCCCTTGGAAAACAATTTCTATTTTAACATGAAGTTTGCTCTTTAATATTCACGGAGCCTGTCCGATCTTACTTCCGTTCTCCCTCGTAGAGAAGTGTAGACTGAAGTTTCAAAACTCCTCCAGTATATTCAAACTTTAGGTTTTCGATTTAAACTATGCACTTTTCCACAGCGTGACCAATCAGATTTATAATAATTCCCGCCTTTTCAGTACTAAACACTGCGTTATTTCATTCAACAAATGTCTACGACTGTGCTGTCTTCTAAAATCAGTTCTACACAAAACAAAATTTTGAACCCCGCTCGGTATGTTTAAACAAACTCAGCACTTAATTAAAATATAATAACTTCTGGCCTCGCCTGAACTAATCTGTACTTTATGGCTTGAACAAGGTGGCCATTTCCCCATAAATCGCGTTAATGGTACATGTATGCAACTACAGTACCAAGAAAAATTAAACGAAAAACAAGGAAATCAACAATCCTCAAGCTAGGTACCTGGAACGTCCGGACTATGCTGACAGGGCTTTCAGATGATCTCCAGGCAATCAGTGATGTTCGAAAGACTAAAGTCATCAACGAAGAACTCGCAAGACTCCATGTCAATATCGCCTCACTTCAAAAGACACGGCTACCAGATTCTGGGCCCCTCAGAGAAAAGAACTACACGTTCTTCTGGCAAAGAAAGAGCTCAGACGAAGTTAGGGAGTATGGTGTTGGTTTTGCTGTCAGAAACTCTCTGCTGGCTATGATAGAACCCTGCCAACAAGGAAACGAAAGACTGCTATCTCTTCGCTTCCACACCACAACCGGGCTAGTTAATCTTATCAGTGTTTACGCTCCCACACTCAGTGCCACCACAGATATCAAGGATGCCTTTTACAACGAGCTCGACTTGCTCATCGACAATATTCCGAAGGAAGAGAACTTGATATTACTGGGCGACTTCAACGCTAGGCTGGGTGCTGATCACGACTCCTGGCCTTTGTGTCTCGGCAAGTTTGGCATTGGGAAGATGAATGAAAACGGGCAACGTCTACTAGAAATGTGCTCGTTCCACAACCTCAGCATCACCAATTCATTTTTTCAGACAAAACCACAGCACAAAGTGTCTTGGAGGCATCCCCGATCCAAACACTGGCATCAGCTGGACTTGATTATCACAAGACGTTCAGCCATGAAGGGTGTGCAGCTTACTCGTACATTCCACAGCGCTGGCTGAGATACCGATCACTCTCTAGTCTGCTGTAGATTTAAGCTTCAACCAAAGAAGATCCACCACTCTAGGCAAGTGGGTAAACCACACATCGATGTGAGCAAGACGTCATATCCAGACAAGGCTGAAGAATTCACTTACGCCCTCTCCAAGGCGTTCAGTTCAGAACCTTAGTACGGCAGTGCCAAAGAGAGATGGGACAACATCAGAGATATTGTGTACAGTGCAGCCACAAGAATCTTTGGTAAGAAGCAGACAAAGAACAATGACTGGTTTGACGCCAATTCCGCCACACTCATGCCAGCAATAGAAGGGCGTCGCAGTGCCCACATGGAATTCAAGCGTTCTCCCTGCGTGAGGACACTACATGTATATAGGTCTACCAGAAGCAAAGTGCAGAGGTTAGCACGGCAATGCGCTAATGAATACTGGCTTCTACTCTGTCAGAGCATCCAGTCAGCAGTAGACAACGGAAAAATCAGAGGCATGTATAATGGCATAAAGAAAGCACTGGGTCCAACGAAGTGATAGCTCCGCTGAAGTCTTCTGCAGGAGATATCATTCATGACAAGAACAAACAGATGGAGCGCTGGGTGGAGTACTACTCCGAACTGTATTCCAGAGAGAATAACGTGACCAACAATGCCCTCAACGCCATTGAAAACCTCCCTTGTTTGACCAAACTGGATGAGAAACCTATTGTGACAGAATTAAAGCTAGCATTAGAGAAATTGACCACAGGTAAAGCCCCAGGAAAGGATGGCATCTCAGCAGAAATCACAAATGTGGCGGCAGTGTGCTGTTCACACACCTTTATGATCTTCTCTGCCAGTGCTGGGATGAAGGTGCAGTGCCTCAGGACATGAGAAACGCCAACATCATAACCCTGTATAAGAAGAAGGGCGACAGAAATGACTGCAACAACTACAGGGGCATATCACTTCTCAGCATCGTGGGTAACGTCTTCGCTAGAGTCATCCTGAACAGACTGCAGACGCTTGCCGACAGAGTGTATCCAGAGTCTCAGTGTGGGTTCCTCGCAGAGAGGTCCACAATCGACATGATCTTCTCCATCAGGCAACTGCAGGAGAAATGCAGGGAACAACACAGACCACTCTTCCTGGCTTTTATAGACCTCACTAAAGCATTCGATCGGGTCAGCAGAGACGGACTCTTCAAAATCCTGACGAAGATTGGATGCCCTCCAAAACTGTTAAGCATGATCCAGTCCTTCCATGAAGACATGAAAGGCACAGTGCAGTATGATGGCTCATCGTCCGAACCTTTCAATATCCACAGCGGAGTGAAACAAGGCTGTGTCCTTGCCCCCACGCTCTTTGGCATCTTCTTCGCTGTCCTGCTTAAGTTCGCCTTTGGGACGTCCACAGAAGGGATCTACCTGCACACGCGTTCAGACGGCAGACTGTTCAACCTGGCACGACTGAAGGTAATGAGCAAAGTAAGGAAAGCAACCATGCTCTTTGCAGATGATGCTGCTCTAGTCACTCACACAGAAGAACTACAACGCCTGATGGACCGCTTTGCTAAAGCATGTGATGAATTCGGGCTGACCATCAGCCTAAAGAAAACCAACGTGATGGCTCAGGACGCAGACCCTCCCAGCATAACCATTAACAACTACAAACTAGAAGTAGTCAGTGAGTTTACTTACCTTGACTCTACCATCACCAACAACCTCTCACTCGATGCCGAGCTCAACAGGCGGATTGGAAAGGCGTCAACAACTCTCTCTAGATTGTCGAAGAGAGTGTGGAACAACAGCAAGCTGACATTAAATACTAAGATCACCGTGTACCGTGCCTGCGTGCTTAGCACTCTTCTGTATGCCAGCGAAACTTGGACCCTGTACGCCTCTCAGGAGAAACGACTAAGCGCCTTTCACATGCGTTGTCTCCGTTGCATACTTGGGATCACCTGGAGCGATCGTGTGACAAACAACGAGGTGCTTCAACAGGCCAAAATTCCCAGCATGGTCACACTCCTCCGCCAACGTCGCATCAGATGGCTGGGTCATGTGCATCGAATGGACGATGAACGGATCCCCAAAGACCTTCTATACTCTAAGCTTGCCTCAGGCAGAAGATCAATAGGACGGCCACATCTTCGCTTTAAGGATGTCTGCAAGCAAGATATGAAAGCTCTTGGAATAGAGATCAACACTTGGGAAGAGCTTGCCCTCGACAAGTCCAGCTGGCGACATGCTCTGTACACAGGTCTAAAAGCCAGCGAGGAAAAGTTACGACAGCTCGCTGATGAGAAAAGATATCAGAAGAAGAGGAAGCAGTTCCAACCAAGACCCGAGTCATACTTCAAGTGTAGCAACTGCAGCAAGGATTGCCACTCCCGTGTGGGACTTTATAGTCACAGAAGACGCTGCACAGCTACAAACTAGGACACCTTTCATGGGCGCATTTTCATCGTCTCTCGAGACTAACGGAAGCCAACCAATGCAGCTAAATGTGTTCTACCACAATTAATTCTAACAAAGAAAGATCGACATAAAAAATGTCCTTTACAACATACTATTTCGCAATTTTAATTTTGTTTAAACATTGATATCATAACTTTAATAACAAAATTGTTACTTTGATGCCATACTACCGACGGTCTCTGTATTTTTCAAATTCACGCAGTAATAGGATGTTCTCTTGTTTGGCTGATAAAATTAGATAAAAGTATTGTAGCGGAACTACTCTCTCGGCTACACTGTCCCGAGTCTCGCTATGTCGGGTTCTTTATGATAGATCTTATAGTTGGAGTGATACCCCGCTGAATCTGTCTGAGGACTGGCACTCCAGAGTGTGACAGATTTCCACCTCAGCGGGATACCGGCTTATTTCTGGCTTATTGGGCGCCGCCGACTTGGTCACAGCTAGTCGCAAGGTCGCCGACTGGTCGCAGTCACCGACTTGTCGCAGAGTAGTCGACTGGGTCGCAGGGTCGCAGAGTCGCCGACTGTCGCAGTCTTGGTCGCCGACTGGTCACAGGGTCGCCGACTGGTCGCAGTCTCCGACTTGGTCGCAGCTAGTCGCAGGGTCGCCGACTTGTTGCAGAGTCGCCGACTGGATCGCAGAGTCGCCGACTGTTGCAGTCTTGATCACCGTTATCCGCTCGATATCGATAGAGAGAGAGAGACGACAGTGCGAAATGACGAAAGAAAAGCTATCCTCGGTCTAAACGTGTATTGTCGCAAGACCTCTGCGTTACTTGGACAAGCCTTGTAGCGCTGGGCTGCTGGTCGATGAAAGACCTTGTCCCTAACCTTTTCAGATTCCTGGCCTGCTTCTTCCTACCCAAGGATTACGACCAAGTGTGCTTGCCCTGGCGGGGTGGTTATACAGCTACACTGCAAGGGACGTCTTCACTCTATGCCGGTTATTTACACAACCCTAGCAGCCACAGTTGGTCCGTATATATACCCTGGCGGAATCACATGAACCAAAACTAAGACGATAGATGGCACTACAAAGCCCGCCAAACATTCGAAATTAACAATATAAACTTTAACGAAACGAATATTATACAACGAAACGAAAATAATTGAAGTCCATGGGGTTTCCTCGTTACAGTATGTTTATAACAATGGTCCCGAGAACATGACCTCTAAAAGGATGCTGTCAGATCTTCACATAGGATAGTAGAGATCTGATTTTAATCAGATTGATATAACTTACAACTCTGATTAATTTACCAACATGCGTCGGATACTTATTTGAATATATATATATATATATATATATATATATATATATATATATATATATATATATATATATATATATATATATATATATATATATATATGCCTCTTTAACACATCTGTATGAAATATTTAAGCGAACAAATTATTTAATCTTTTGTGTTATGTTACAAACACTCCTCTGCTGGGACAATGCGATTCCTGCAACAGATAAGCTCATACATTCTTTCAAAATACTATATGCATTAATTTGTGTACTTTTCGCCATTATATATACACTCACAAGGCAGCAATGCAAGAAGAATAGTTTATATACAGTATATCAGCGATCAATGTAATAATGTCACACAAATCCACAGTATAGTCACTGTCAGTTCTTTCTATTTATGTATTTCTGACCAGTTTTCTTGTATACTTTAATCTGATGGTGAAAAAAATCCCCTTGAATATATATTTCACATGTTCTTTCAGTACCGTCGGAGAGTTCAGCTTGAATCGGGTAATCATGATTCATCAGATTTACATTTGACTCGAATTTACGACAACCGTGCCTCGTCTGACAATTTTCCAGCAACAACCAACATGTTTCCTGGAGGGGGTTCATCTTTCAAAATTGGCCAGTAACAATTAACTGTCTCCTTTTCATGGTTTTCATATATATGGACGAGCTCCGCCTTTGACATGGTCTCCAGATAATGTGCGTACTTTCTGCACAAGCTTTTTTTGTAAAATCTTGTAATAATCCAGTGAACCCAAAAATTATGACTAAGCGTAGACATCAGATGGACGACGGATGACAGTGTTCATATATATTTATTAGTGCGAAATTCGGAGCTGGATGGACAACCATTATCACTGTGAAATTTCATTCCGTTTACTGTTTGGTAAAAAAATAAACAGTGCTTCTTGAAGACGTGAAAAGCGTCATTCAGACATGTCTACGAAAACAAAATGGCTGAGCTCACTTCAAGGAATAATCAGTGTAAGAGCTAAAAAAAAGTGTATATCTTCATCATTATAATAAGAACACCGTTGTCGTGTTCAGAAAATGTTTTAGACTATATTATTATATGCTCATTTTCTTCTCTGTTAACTTTACGTTGTCAGAATCGTTTAATATTTATCGATATTGAACACCTTCATATTGTACTCCTCGCGTTCAATTCAAAGGAACTATTTTCTAACGTAAACATTTGTTTATGAATGAACTAAAGCAGATATTTCATGGACTGCCACATGCCAGCAAATGTTTCATAGACTGACACATACAAACTGCTTTGGTACATTCTGTGTTTACTTTTTTATACAATGTTTCAGATTTAGGCTAGATATAGACCCCATGCATGGTTCTGACAATAACACGCAAGTTATACACATAAACTGGTCTTTTTTAGCTGATAATAAAAATGGCAAGAATATACTTACAATTTTACGACCTGAATTTCCTCAAAAAATATACTTTCGTTGTTCTGTATATCTAAATTGCATCATCCATGTCATGGGTTCTCAAGGTTGATTACACATTTTGAAATTTTACTGTAATTTCGAGTATATTCCAAGTGCAGTTACATCCTCCTTACTGCACTCAAAATGAAAAGAAAAACATTACATTTCACAGCATCTTTTTGATTATTGCAATGGAAAGGTTTCATAATTTCTCCACATTGTGATCTGAATCATTCAGTGACAGAAGAGAAACATGCAAGCAAATGTCAACACACTTCAAACGATTAAATTGGCAGACGCTGCTGGAATCCGATGCAAGTCACTTCATGTAGATAAATCCGGACCATAATCAAAAGATTGCGTTGAATTGACAAAAATACCACAACGCATTCATTCCAGATTAAATGTTGAAATGCGTACTCATTGACAATATTACTCCATATTTCAATTTTAAGTAGACCAAACGCCATTTTCTTTCGAAACTTACATC